>JAVSCE010011709.1:0-52471 GCA_032199065.1 Smutsia gigantea | reverse complement strand
CCTTATCAAATATTAATTGACTGTATGTGTTTGGGTTGATGTTTGGATTTTCTGTTCTATTCCACTGATCTGTGGGTCTGTTTTTGTGCCAGTACCAAATTGTCTTGATTACTGTGGCTTTGTAGTAGAGCTTGAAGTCAGGGAGCGTAATTCCCCCTGTTTTTTTCCTCCTTCTCAGGATTGCTTTGGCTATTTGGGTTCTTTTGTGGTGCCATATGAATTTTAGAATTATATGTTCCAGTTCATTGAAGAAAGCTGTTGGTATTTTGATAGGGATTGCATTGAATCTGTAGATTGCTTTAGGTAGTATAGCCATTTTGACAATATTTATTCTTCCTAGCCAAGAGCATGGGATGCATTTCCATTTGTTAGTGTCCTCTTTAATTTCCCTTAGGAGTGTCTTGTGGTTTTCAGAGTACAGGTCTTTCCCTTCCTTCGTTAGGTTTATTCCTAGGTATTTTATTCTTTTTGATGCAATTGTGAATGGAATTGTTTTTCTGATTTCTCTTTCTGTTAGTTCATCGTTAGTGTATAGGAAAGCAACATATTTCTGTGTGTTCATTTTGTATCCTGCAACTTTGCTGAATTCAGATATTAGTTCTAGTAGTTTTGGAATGGAGTTTTTAGGGTTTTTTATGTACAATATCATGTCATCTGCAAATAGTGACAATTTGACTTCTTCTTTACCAATCTGGATGCCTGTATGTCTTTGTTTTGTCTGATTGCCGTGACTAGGACCTCCAGTACTATGTTGAATAACAGTGGAGAGAGTGGGCATCCCTGCCTTGTTCCTGATCTTAGATGAAAAGCTTTCAGTGTCTCGCTGTTAAGTATGATGTTAGCTGTGGGTTTGTCATATATGGCCTTTATGATGTTGAGGTACTTGCCGTCTGTACCCATTTTGTTGAGAGTTTTAATCAGGAATGGATGCTGAATTTTGTCAAATGCTTTTTCAGCATCTATGGAGATGATCATGTGGTTTTTTGTTCTTCTTTTTGTTGATGTGGTGGATGATGTTGATGGATTTTCGAATGTTGTACCATCCTTGCATCCCTGGGATGAATCCCACTTGATCATGGTGTATGATCCTCTTGATGTATTTTTGAATTCGTTTTGCTAATATTTTTTTGAGTATTTTTGCATCTACGTTCATCAGGGATATTGGTCTGTAATTTTCTTTTTTGGTGAAGTCTTTGCCAGGTTTTGGTATTAGAGTGATGCTGGCTTCATAGAATGAGTTTGGAAGTATTCCCTCCTCTTCTGTTTTTTGGAAAACTTTAAGGAGAATGGGTGTTATTTCTTCTCTATATGTCTGGTAGAATTCAGAGGTGAATCCCTCAGGTCTGGGGGTTTTGTTCTTGGGTAGTTTTTTGATTACCACTTCAATTTCATTGCTGGTGATTGGTCTGTTTAGTTTTTCTGTTTCTTGCTTGGTCAGTCTTGGAAGGTTGTATTTTTCTAAGAAGTTGTCCATTTCTTCTAGGTTTTCCAGCTTCCTAGCATATAGATTCTCATAATATTCTCTTATGATTCTTTGTATTTCTGTGGGGTCCGTCGTGATTTTTCCTTTCTCATTTCTGATTGTGTTTATGTGTGTAGATTCTCTTTTTCTCTTAACGAGTCTGGCTAGGGGTTTATCTATTTTGTTTATTTTTTCAAAGAACCAGCTCTTGGTTTCATTGATTTTTTCTATTGTTTTGTTCTTCTCAATTTTATTTATTTCTTCTCTGATCTTTATTATGTCCCTCCTTCTGGTGACTTTGGGTCTCCTTTGTTCTTCTTTTTCCAATTTCGGTAATTGTGTCTTTAGACTATTCATTTGGGAATGTTCTTCTTTCTTTAGATAGGCCTGGATTGCAATATACTTTCCTCTTAGAACTGCCTTTGCTGCGTCCCACAGAAGCTGTGGCTTTGTGTTGTTGTTGTCATTTGTCTCCACATACTCTTTGATTTCTGTTTTGATTTGGTTGTTAACCCATTGATTAATTAGGAGAATGTTGTTAAGTCTCCATGTATTTGTAAGCCTTTTTGTTTTCTTTATAAAGTTTAATTTTCGTTTAATACCTTTATGGTCTGAGAAGTTGGTTGGTAGAATTTCAATGTTTTCGATTTTACTGAGGTTCTTTTTGTTACCTAGTATGTGATATATTCTGGAAAATCTTGCATGTGTACTTGAGAAGAATGTGTATCCTGTTGCTTTTGGGTGTAGAGTTGTGTAGATGTCTGTTAGGTCCATCTGTTCTAGTGTGTTGTTCAGTGCCTCTGTGTCTTTACTTATTTTCTGTCTGTTTGATCTGTCCTCTAGAGTGAGTGGTGTGTTGAAGTCTCCTAAGATGAATGCATTGCTGTCTATTTCCTCCTTTAATTCTGTTAGTATTTGTCTCACATATGCTGGCGCTCCTGTGTTGGGTGCATATATATTTATAATGGTTGTATCTTCTTGTTGGACTGACCCGTTTATCATTATGTAATGTCCTGCTTTATCTTTTGCTACTTTCTCCGTTTTGAAGTCTATTTTGTCTGATACAAGTACTGCAACACCTGCTTTTTTCTCTTTGTTGTTTGCATGAAATATCTTTTTCCATCCCTTCACTTTTACTCTGGGGATATCTTTGCATTTAAGGTGAGTTTCTTGTAGGCAGCATATAGATGGGTCTTGCTTTTTTATCCATTCTGTTACTCTGTGTCTTTTGATTGGTGCATTCAGTCCATTTACATTTGGGGTGATTATCGATAGATATGTACTTATTGCCATTGCTGGCTTTAGATTCGTGGTTACCAAAGGTTCAGGGGTTGCTTCTTAACTATCTAACAATCTAGCTTAACTTTCTTGTTAAGTTATTGTAAACACAGTCTGATGTTTCTTTATTTCTCTCCCTTCTTATTCTTCCTCCTCCCTTCTTTATATACTAGGTGTTTTATTCTTTGCCTTTAGTTAGTGTTTGGATGGTCTGCTTTCTTTGCTATGGTTTTATTTTCTCTGGTGACATCTTTTTAGCCTTAGGAGTGCTTCCCTCTAGAGCAGTTCCTTTAAGATGTCCTTTAGAGGTGGTTTATGGGAGGCAAATTCTCTCAGCTTTTGCTTGTCTGGAAATTGTTTAATTCCTCCGTCATATTTAAATGATAATCGTGCTGGATACAGTATTCTTGGTTCGAGGCCCTTCTGTTTCATTGTGTTAAATATATCATGCCATTCTCTTCTAGCCTGTAAGGTTTCTGTTGAGAAGTCTGATGTTAGTCTGATGGGTTTTCCTTTGAAGGATCTTTTTTCTCTCTCTAGCTGCCTTTAATACTCTGTCCTTATCTTTGATCTTTGCCATTTTAATTATTATGTGTCTTGGTGTTGTCTTCCTGGGGTCCCTTGTGTTCGGAGATCTTTGGCCTTCTGTGGACTGCGAGACTATTTCCTTCCCCAGCAAGGGAAAGTTTTCAGCAATTATTTCTTCAAAGACACTTTCTATCCCTTTTTTTCTCTCTTCTTCTTCTGGTACTCCTATAATGCGAATATTGTTCCGTTTGGATTTGTCACACAGTTCTCTTAATATTCTTTCATTCCTAGAGATCCTTTTATCTCTCTCTGCCTCAGCTGCTCTGTGTTCCTGTTCTCTGATTTCTATTGCATTAACAGTCTCTTGCATCTCACCCAGTCTGCTGCTGAGCCCGTCGATGTCTTGTCTCATTTCTGCATTATCTTTCCTGACTTCCTTCACTTCCTCCCTTAGCTCTTGCATATTTCTCTGTAGATCCATCAGCATGGTTATGACTTTTATTCTGAATTCTTTTTCAGGAAGATTCTGCATTTCCTTCAGTTTCCTTCTCAGGGGTTGTCTGGGTCTTGGTGATTTTTGTCTGTATCATGTTCCTCTGTCTTGTCATGTTGATAGGAGTGGTCGCTGGTAGGTGCCACTTATGTCAGCTGGGCTCTTTAAGGCTTAAAAAAAAAAACCACAAAAAAAACAAGCAAAAAAAGAAGGAAGAGAAAGAAAAGAAAGAAAAAGGAAAGGGAAAAAGAAAAAAAAATTTTAAAGCAAGAAAAAAAACAGGCAAAAAAAGAAGGAAGAGCAAGAAAAGAGAGAAAGAAGAAAAAAGGAAAAGGAAAGGGGAAAAAAAAGAAAAGAAAGAAGAAAAAAGAAAAAAAAAAGCCCACCTGGAGTGGATTCTCTAAGTGTGCTGTAGGTGTCACTGTTGCTCCACTAATCCACAGCTGCGCCGCTTTTTGTAGGTCTGGCCGGGGCGGGAACGAATGAGAGGCTATTGTTTTCTGTATAAAGTTCCAGCGTGGCTGCTCCCTTCTCTCCGTCACCAGCAAAGGGGACTGAAGTTCCCCAGGACTTCCAGCCTGCAGGGCTGAGCCCGCCGGGGCGATGGTGTTCCCTCACTGGGCCCCCTGCCTCTCTGAGACCGCTACAAACCGCGGGCACTTTTCTCTTTTCCCGGGGCGCTGGCTGCACGGTCCCGGCGCGTTCCCGGCTCAAAACCTGCACCTTCTGCCTCTCCAATGTCCGATGCACCGCGCGATGTGTGTCAGCGCTCCCGGCGCAGACCACCGGGGCTGGTTATTTCACGGACCTGCTCCTCCACTCTCTCCCGGCTCCGAATCCTCTCCTCCCGCCAGCGCGCTGGGCTGGGTGAGTGCTCGGGTGCTGCCGGGTCGCGGCTCCGTATCTTACCTGCCTCACTGGGTGCTCAGTCCTCCCAGGTGTGGCTGCACGCTGTGCACTTTCCTGTGTGTTCTGGTCTCTCTGTTAGGAATAGTTGTATTTGCTGTATTTTCGTAGATTTATATAGTTTTGGGAGGAGATTTCTGCTGCCCTGCTCACACCGCCATCTTCCCGAAAGTCCTCAATCAATATACTACTTTTGAAAGTAAAAGCTTTACATTTCTTTAAGAAAGTCCAAAAAACCTGTTGAGATTGAGAAAGAAATATATAACTAATTGCAAGCAGTCATATGTTAAAAACAGCAAACATGATTTCTCTACCCTGCAAAAGAAAAATCTGCTACCAAACAGAACAGGCAAAAATTCCCTTGAAACTAGTTGAATGGTTAACAGTCCCTATATGCCCTATGGCTCTCCGCAGTATTTATATTTTCCAGCTTTGACTTGAAAGCAATGTTCATTACATCATCCTCAATGAACACAATCATCCTGCATTTGGAGTACAATAATTTCCTTGATCCCATAAATAAATAGTGACTGTTTTAAAACATTTAAGCTATATTAATAAACCACTCATTTAAAATAAAAAGAATGGGTTGGATTATTTTTCCGTAGTTCTGGGCAATGTGAAACTTCACCACTTTGAGATGGATTTTCAACTTATTTCTACTTAACATGTTATTTGTGGACACACTGGCATAAAGCTATAGATCTCTTGTGAAGAGACATTTTTTATTGCAGTACTTAGATTTTGGATTGTGAGCTTAGCATGAATTTTAAAACCCTGACTTATAATCTTAAATATGTTAAACCTATGAAAAGTAGAGGTATAGTAGGGTGAACATTTTATATGCCCTTCACCTAGGTTCACCAGTTGCTGATATTGTTCCACTTTTGTCTAGTATCTATTTCTCTCCAAATTCAGATTTCAAAGTCCAAGTTTCTTAATTGTCCCCACAGTATTTTTATAGCGTTTGACTGATTCAGAATCCAGTCAAAATTCATACATTACCTTTTGGGTGGTTTAGTATTTTGGGTGCTTTACTTCTTTAATTTGTGAAGCTCCCTGCCTGTGCCGTGTGTGTGTGTGTGTGTGTGTGTGTGTGTGTGTGTGAGACATCGCTATTTTTAAAAGTTCAGACCAAGTTGTTTTGTAGATTTCACCACAGTCTACACTGGTGTGATTTGTTTTTCCTCTTATAATTGGATTCAGGTTAAATATTTTGGCAAGAAAAAAGTATAGATCCAGGTTGATTTTCTCATTGCGTCATGTCAGGATGCTCTTAATGCCAATTTGTCCCATTGGCGCTGCTAAATTTGATCATTTGTTTTAAGCCACAAACTTATCTATTATAAAGTTAACACTTTTATAATTAATGTCACCCATGAGGTGATAATTTTAGGTTGTGTGACTATTTTCTGGTTTTAGCATCCTTTGATGATCCTTGCCTGATTCAGTTATTACACAGATAATCGAAAAATGCTTTTATCTAGTTCTCCCTCATTTTCTGGTCCTCCCTCATTTGTTAACTCTAATTCATTCACTTTATATTTCGATTAATTATGTAATTCTTACAACTGTTTCCCTCACATTTTTTATGCCAACAGAGTTTAAGTGAAAGTCCATGTCCCAGTGTACTAAATGTTCTGATGTGATAGGGAAGAAGGTAGTATTTCTGGATCATAAGTACATTTTCATATGCTAACATCTCCACACAATTTCCACTTAAAAAGTAATCGATTATTGTCACTAATTAGGTTTACACAAAACCAAACCCTTTTTTCTCAGTTAATGTTTTCATCTTTGTTTTTCTATCATTTTCTAATTGTCCAATTGCCTGTATTAATTTCTAACTTAATTTCTGTTGCCCTGACATTTATAACAATCATATATTTATTTTCCACCATAATAGCTGTGGAAATACAGAGAACTCTGAATCAACTTGGCACACCTCAAGACTCACCTGAATTGAGGCAACAGCTGTAAGTATTTAATTAAACAGAAAGAAAGATCTATTGTTGTGTTGCTTTGATGGGTTATAGTGTTATGTTAACTGGAGAAGCAAATGGAAAATTAATTGTACCAAGCTTCTATGTAGGATTTTCCCTGTTCAGTGTAGGCAAGTGTTTTCCTTTTACTTTAAAGATCTGGCTTACTCTATCAAAGCAGAACTTCCTTTTATTGCCTTAATTATACTATTTAAATAGGTTATTTTGGATGGCTTTTGAAAAATGGTACTCTAAACATGTTTATGTAATTTACTTCCCATAGCTGACAATCCCTACAATGACCAGATTTTTATTTGGTTTAGATCCAATACATATCCAATATGAACTATCCCCCAAAAACTTATACTGAGATCCATGAATTTCGGAAAGCATTAGCCTCAGTTTAAAAAAAAAGTATTATCACGAGGTTATATAATACATGTTTTAGTAAGTAAATACGGTGTTAGAAGAACAATAATAGTTCATGGTGTTATAGATTTTATAGTCTTTACACATTTTCTCTTCTGAACCCTACAAAATTGGAGTGAGATGTATAGATTAAAAGAACTATTTCCATTTTGCTCATAAGGAAAATGTGTCTCTTGTGGGTTTGATGATTTGTCCAACATCATTCTGAACCTGAATCTTAAATCTAATTCAGTGCTGTTACAGCCAAATTTCAAGTAATATATATGTAATAGGTGATATTCCAAACATTAGCCATAAAAGGAAAAATTGCAAAGAGGAAGAAATTAAAAGGGGTAATAAGAATTCATATTTTTTCTGATGTGAAACTGGAGGAATTTTGTAATTCTCTCTTATTTATATTGTATTTTTCTGCAGTGGATAGATAGGGTGGTAAAAATGCTGCAAATCTAATAATAAACCATCATTTATTAAAATAAAATGTAATAGAAACGTAATTCTTATAGCTACAACATTTGCTAAGGTGTAAATAGTGGAGATTCTGAATGGTATACAATAAAATCTTCCTTTAAGAAATTTAACTATATTATGTTTCCTAAAGATTTTTTAAAAAGGCATATTAAAGATAATAGGGTATATGATAAATATGTATAAGTAGAGTGTAATTCTTCCTTATCACTCAAATACAGATATCAACACTTAACCATACTTTTATGTAGTATTTCATTATTTTAAAGGGTCATAAGTGTGAGCAATACATGTTTAAAATAAGAGATAATATATTTGAGAGGTACAAATACTGTAATTTGTAAAGCATCACATTAATACAAGCTTATATTTTTAGTGTTAAGTTCTTTATTTAAAAATCTTACTTTTTTACTTCATAAGCCTGCTAACGAGAGCTAAAGAAAGATACAGTACAGTTTACCTCTTGTACTGTAATCCTGTTTCCTTTCCAGGGAAGCATTATTATTTTTTTCACAGCAGACTGAAATAGTAGGAAATTTGTACTATTGCTTATTACATCTTTCCTTTTTTTTTTTGTAAGCATCTTTAAGATATAAATGGACAGGAGAGAAAGAAGAGAGGCTAGATACACTGTAAGATTTAGGAACTACGCAGAATGTAAGGCAACATCTGTTTTACCTATTCCATTGACTTCTCAATTGTGGGATGCAGATAAAAGGCTCCCACACTTCCATTATCTCCTCAACACCAGACATCCTACAGTATCGCGCCAGCTCAAGCCATCTTCCTTTCCAAATGGCTGCTGCTCTTTATTTCTCAAAGCTGTTACCCTATGTGAGTAAAGAACTTCCCGTGTGCAATTTGCTCAATATGTATCAAAGAATGGAACCTACAAATTTTGTTCTTATAGGGAAAATTTGGAGGCAGTCTATAAAAAATGATTTTTATAAAACTATCAGGGATGATTGAAGTGGCCGAGAGTAGCTTAAATAAGAAATACATTAGCTCCTTGGCCGTAATGCGTGTTTCCTCCCTTCAGGCATCAGAAGCAGCAGTACACGAACCAACTCGCCAAAGAAACAGATAAGTACATTAAAGAGTTTGGATCTCTGCCCACCACCCCCAGCGAACAGGTATCAGGCTTAAAGATGCATTGTTGATGTGCTGAATGAATGTGAAAGAAATCAAATGCATTGTAGGATCTTTGAATTGTGTACTAGAAAGGAAATTAGGGAAGGGGGAAATTCTATTTGAGATTAGTTCACATAACACAAAACTATTTAATTGCCCAAGTAGTATCCTGTGGTTCAGTAAAGCAAAAATTATTTCCATGCTGTTGCTGTGACCCATAATTACATGCTCAGAAAATGCTTCCTCAGTAATTGTTTCCTGCTTTCCAGGACTGACTCTATGCAACATGCACTCATTCACCATGTCTTTACTTCCTTGCTTATTTAGTGGAAGTTATTGCTTAGGTAAGAGTTTAAGGTTTCATTTTCCTTAAAAAAAAAAAAAGACGACTTTGAAATAACCTCAGAATCATGGCCCAGTTGTTCGAATAAAAATTTTTGGTGAGAAATCCAGCATTATGGGCCTTTTACCTCAAGGTACATATACACAGTATTTGAACATTAATTGTCAATGTTATTGAGACTTATTGAGTAAGACCCTGTAATTGGAGAGTGAGTGAGAATTTCAGAATTAAATAAAGAGCCAGCTAGTGGTAAAACAGCTTTTGCAAATTCTATAGAACTTCACAGCTTGATTCTAGTAGGTTTTTTTCCCCCTTTCCTCCAGCGTCAAAGGAAAATTCAGAAGGATCGCCTAGTGGCTGAGTTCACAACATCACTGACAAACTTTCAAAAGGTCCAAAGGCAAGCTGCTGAGAAAGAGAAAGAGTTTGTGGCTCGAGTAAGAGCCAGTTCCAGAGTATCTGTAAGTATTTAAAAAGGCATTGTAAAAATAAACGTGATATTCTCTAAGGGTCCTTTAAAAGACTACATTGGTGTGAGCATTTAAGTCATAAAGATCTGTAAATATCTTGGAAGTTGGTTTTTGAATATTTATTTTCAGTTTTTTCTGCTCAATTTTAAGAAGGATGATAGTTATGTATTGAGGTTATTTTGCCCATGTCATGGAACAGAACATTACAGATTATACAAAAATATAGGAACATTTTGTCAGAAAAGATGAGAGGTAAAATCCTGACTAGTATTCCCACACTGATTTGTTCTTGAGGCTGTCTATGTCTGTGCTCGATTAGAGAGCATTTTACTCTCCTGGGTTATGTGAAGAGGATGCAGATGAGCACAGTATGTCTTATGAACACGAAGAATGAATAGAAGACTGGAGAAAATACACAAAAGGATAATGTAAAGTGGGATTTTGAATTAAACTAAATTCCCTTAGAAACTGTCACAAGTTGTTTGTTTCTTAATATAGAGGTTCCAAGACTACATAATATTTTAATTTAGTAATTATTTGGTCTCTGAGAATATTTAATGAATTCCTTCCTTGTCAGTTTAGGATATAATTTTATTATTACTTGAAGTACTTGACCTATTAAATTAGAACACGAACTCTGCTCTTTCTCCACACACACGTGCACACAGGCATACATAAATCAGGTTAGGTTATTATAAGGGAAAATGTGAGTTTTGTGGGGGTTTTCTTTGCTCCTTCTCAATCCATTCTATTACTGAATTATTCAGGGTGGTTTTCCTGAGGACAGCTCAAAAGAAAGGAATCTTGTATCCTGGGAAAGGTAAGAAATAGAAAACATTTTATAGATCAAAAGATAGATTTTTCATATACATTTTATACACTATAGTCTCTGGAACAGAATTCAAGCTTTCAGTATATTATGTAATGTCTATCCTATTATTTATAAATAGAAAACAATAAATTTGAAAAAATTCAAAATAATGATTTATAAAGTATGAATTATAAATTATATAACATATTCTAATATAGCAATAATACTTTATAAGTAGTTGTTTATCCAAATAAATATTGCTGATAATTATCATTTGATATAGATTATTTCCTCATGTGAAGTTTAAGTCAACTGAAAAGAAATACAGTTGCCAAATGTAGCCTCCAATAATTAAGTAACTAAAAAACAGTATCAGTGAAGTGAATAAAATTTGATTCACCCTTCTGTTCTTAGAATTTAAGGTAGCAATTATCAGACTTTGAAGAAAAAAATACTCCATTTAGTAAGTATTTCTTAAGTAAGAAAAGAAGTCCTATTACTTAATACCAGTGTTTCTTTTTTCCATATTCTGTTCTTTCTCTTAGCCAAACTCAACCGCAAGTGCAGGTGCAGGATGAAGAAATTACAGAGGATGACCTCCGCCTTATTCACGAGAGAGAGTCTTCTATTCGGCAACTTGAAGTAAGCTTCACACCATATAGGTGGACTGCTGCTCTCTTCTTAATGTGTTTATCTTTAGGATGCCTAGGTAGTGCTGGGAAAGGGGTGGAGAAAGAAAACTAAATAAATGTTATCTGTTGGTGGCATTTCTCATATAAATTGGAATAATTCCCTTTTTTTAGAATTTGTGCTAAGATGAGAGAATATACCCCCCTCAACTCCAGCTTTTGTGTTTTATTCTGTTAAGTCATCTTAGGTCACCTTAACATTGAGAAAATAATCAGTCTAAAGATAAATATCCATTCAAAGAGACTGGATGGCTTCCCTGGCACATAAACCTCATACCTGCATGAATAAGACTTTCTATGAGAGCTTTGAAAGTATTTTATTTGTCTTTAGTACATTTATGACATCAAAGAGATCTAAAAGTTAAGTAAGGCTGAGTTCTCTGGAACCTACCTATTCCCTAGAAGATGTGCTAATAACAGCTAACAATAGCTACCATGTATTGAGGGCTTCCACGTGCCATGCAGTATGTGGTAAATGCTTTGTGTTTATTATCTCATTTAATTCTCACAAAAGCTCTATTAAATACTTACCTGTGTCATTATCATCACCATTTTACAGACAGGGAAACTAAGGCACAGGATGGATATGTAAACTGTTCCCCCCATAAAATATTAAAACTTACTCTATAATCAGGCAAAATAATAGTTATAACATATTGAAGAGAAGTAAATTTATAACTTCTTTATCCATCACTACTACATTGCATATTCCTATTTAGTAACATGAGACTTTGAATTTATCCCTAATGTTTTATTTTTTTAATTGTCAAATTGATGTGTAAATTTTTACTAGAAATACCTCGTAACAATGATATTTTTTACTATTGTCAGGAAATACTGCTTGTGGTAACAAAACTTACAGACCATGTAACATAAACTTGGTAACCATGGCCCTTCTTTGTTATAGACCCTTCATTTCCATTCTGCCTCGCTTGATATTTTTAATGACACAAACTTATTTTTAAAGAACTGGTTGCTGTTATTGAAGGTTTCCTTACTTAGGATTGCTTATAGTGAAACCCATTTCTTGATATTTCCAAAATGTATGTATTAAGTCGAATAGTATGATCACTTATGTATGAGTGGTAGTTTTTATTTTTTAATTTTTCCCTCTTTCTGGATTGGGGACTGAATTCTGTTTATAATAATATGTGTGGTTTTCTCTTAGGCTGATATCATGGATATTAATGAAATATTTAAAGATTTGGGAATGATGATTCATGAGCAAGGAGATGTGATAGGTAAGCCTACTGATTAGATTTCATGAGGTCGGAGCAACCTTTGTGCAATTTGTCTGTGGTTAACTTCTCAAGGAAGCATAACTGCTTCCTCTCTCTTGGTCCCCCTGGAATCAAAAGCACAGTCTCTGCAACAGACAAAATCATTGGAATTATCTAAAACAGGTCTTGTTTTTGGCTCCTAATGGTTGAAAGGACCAGCTTCATGTATTTCAGAAGGCCCAAATTTAATCTACTGCTGCTGAGACCATGGGAGACACCATGGAACATCATTCCAGCCAGGCCCCTGGTTTCAGTGTTTTTCCAGTTTAATTTTCATCACACCAAGAACTGTTCGGGAAACTTGTGCTAGTGATAATTGTGCATAGTTATCTTGTCTTTTAGATTAGAGGGAATAGGTAGCTGTTTGCCTAATCAATCATTCTAGTATCTTTACAGTAGATGAATTTAGTAGTATTACTTAGATGCTAAGAAGTCTTTAAAAATTCTTTTAAAATGTCAGGAACCAAGACTTCCTCTAAGTTTTAAATGTAATAGTTCTCCAAGTAAGGTGTAATTGTCAGTATAGATTAGGATCCTGGTCATTTTTGTCATTTGAAATATGAAGATATCAGTGGATATGTGTAAAGATATATTTAATGTTTTCTGAATTTGGTTCAGTTCAAATACTTTGGCCTGTAGTTTAATATAACTATTTGTCCATTCTTAACCTCCTCTGAAGCACCAGGAGATCATGGGGTAAATTTCAGAATACAATTCATTCATTCATCTAGCAACTATTTATTGAGGGCCTACTATACCGAGGTGCAAATATAGGCACTGGGGATTCAACTGAAATTGAACAACAGATAAAAGACTCTGACTTCATGGATCTTATAATCTAATTGGAGAAGAGAGATAATTTTTTTATAAAAGAAAGAAAAGTGAGTAAATGATGAGAAGGAAAACAGCCACTAGAGCTGGTGCATGGGCCCTCAGGGAAGGCTACGTTTTAGCACAGAAATAGGTTGGTGATAGCCACAGAGCAAATGACAGTTTTTAATTCCCTTTATTTACCCTAAATGAAAGTTGTCAGATGCTTAGTACTCAGGTGGCCATCAGAATGCAAACTAGGAGACAGTGATTGTCAGGAGTTACCAGGTAGAATTGGAGTTGTGTTGTCATAGGGTTATCAAGTTTCTTTTCCTCAAAATTTTATGTGTAGTTTGGACCATCTGAGAAATAGTACAGTGAAGAATCATAGCCAGTTTAAGAAGAAATTCAGCTTTGCCCATATACTACTACTATTAACTATGAGTAGTGAACATGCTTAATCTTACCTTGCATGAAATCTCATGGTTTATGTAGCTGTTACTGGAGCACCAACACATATGTAACAGTTTTTTTTGTGTGTGTATATGTTTATTTTAAAGATAGCATAGAAGCCAATGTTGAAAATGCAGAGGTGCATGTCCAGCAAGCGAACCAGCAGCTGTCTAGGGTGGCAGAATATCAGGTAATATTAACTAATTAATTGTCATCTAATTTAGACTTCTAATCCTGTGTGTGTGAGAGAGAGAGGAGATCAGGCTTAAAGTGGCTGGAGATGTTTAAATTTAAAAATCTATGGAAGACAGGTCAGAAATTGCACCAGTCAGTTTCAAACTGGGTTTATCCTGTTTAATCTCAGAATTGAGGCAGATCTGTGGCCCACAGGATAGGAAGTTCAGTGCTTAGAGTCCTGAGAGGAGCAGACAATCCCAGCTTTTCTGACAGCTGGTGGTCTCTGGTGCCTCTGTGACATTCTGACCCAGAAACCTCGGACACCTTCTCCTTCCTCTTCCCACTGTTCCCTTTCACTTCGTTTTCCTTTTTTGTCAATGACATCCTGCTCTGAAGAGAAAAGATCTTTGTCCTAGAGAGATCTCGTCAGGTCCTGTGAAAATTACACTTGCTTGGAGTGTCCTCGATCATACTCTCTCAGCATTTAGCAGACCCTTCACTAGGAATGAATTGATTTCTTAAGTGAATCAGTGTAATATAGGGAGTTTTTATGTACACATCAAATATAAAGTACTTGTAAAGTACTATACAAATATTAGGACCATGAGCTATTAATATATCATACAATATGTAGACAGCAAGGGTAAGACCTGGATTTTTGGAAACCCCTAGATACAACCATAGCATCTGCTTTCTCTTTTAAAACTCCATTTTTTTGTTGGTTTTCATAATTATTTTCTCAGACCTTGTTACCTTTTTATAAAATATCTAAGATAGTATCACCATCTTAGATATTTTCAATTGATTTTCACTTTTCTCACTAATCACAGAAGTTCCCTTCATTGTAATGTCATTTTCACACACACACATGGCACTCAGTAAGTGCCGACAGTCGCGACTGCTCAGGCATGAGGATTCATCAGTGACTAGGCTGACATATTATTTCATTTTTCCTTTGGATTTGGGCAGCGTTATAGATACATCTCCAGGTTTTACTTTTCCTCTTTTTTGTGGAAGGACAAGCCTACAGCCACCTGAGGAAAAGGAACATATCTTCCTAAGCTGCACCTCCAGGTCTGGGGCTGCCCCCATACTCACCCTCACAGGCCCTGAAGGGATGAGGAGAGTACAGGAAGAGTAGCTTCCTGATGGCTCTGCTCGGGAGCCTTGATGGGAAACTCATGTCTCGGCGAAATATGGCACTTCTAGACCATGTGGGTGAACCGCGAGCATAAAGGAAGGCCATAAGTGCCCCTGTCGCTGTCGCACCGGGACCTTACTCCTCCACACTAGAGAGGCTGCCCTAGGCAACAAGTAACTGGAGTGGAGCACCTGTGATTGCAGGCACAGCACACCTGCAGCCGCGGGAACCAAGTGGAGTCTGGAAAACATGGAGGCATGATGGTATTGAAACTGTAGAGAAGCTGTTTAATGTGTAAGGAGTATTCAGTTGAAAAAGCAGATGAATATGTGGAATCCTGAAAGGATTCATAGTTGCCAGGATAATTTCAGTCAGAAACATATCTTCCTGTAAATTCTTTGTTATGTCTAATTGACACAAAGCAAATTTATAAATTTTTCTCCTTTGAAAGAAAAAGGACTCCTGCATGTTGCTGTGAGATACATAAGGCATTAAAGAACTAGAAATCTACAGCTGGGCCAGGAATGAAGAATGGAGCACAACTCTTAACCTTTACATTTTAAATGAGTGTATTATAATTTTTTTAGCTCTTTTTTATTTGTATGTTGAGATTGTGAATGCGGTTTCCATTAATATTAAAGAGTGAGAATGATTATGGAAAACAAAAATGTTGCTTTAGGAAAAATTGCCAAACATACTTGCTGATATTCTCAGAGAACTTATTTTGAAGAGCAACTTTCTGATAAAAGTTGAAAAATGTATAAGCTTTTTAAAGTTGTTCTCGGTTTTCATACATAGATAACCTCGGTCTGTTACTTAAGTCAGTAACTTTCTATGCTGTGTCTTCTTTTTGAAGACTAACCACACCCAGAAAAATTACTAACAAAAGTTCAATCACTAACCCCTGGATCACTAATTAATTCAAGAAAATTTGTTTGAAAAATTACTGCCATATGTATTTAAGAGATTTTTGAAAAGCAAAAAAAAAATAGAGCCAAAATTTGAGGGCAATAAAAACTTGAAATGAGCCAAATAATTTTCAGTTGCTATAGAGATGCTCCATTACATCTGTAAACATGTTTTTTTTGTTTTTGCATCTGCAGCGCAAATCCAGGAAAACCCTGTGCATCATCATTTTTATCCTTATCATCGGAATTGTAATTATTAGTCTCATCATATGGAGAGTGGCAGCAAGCTAAAATTATAAAGGAGCACACTGTTGCACTACATTATCTAAATTATGTAGGAAGATTCCTATAATCCTGTTTTTTTTAATTATTTTTAAGCTATTGCATAAAGGATCGTTCCCATACTTTGTTATTTTTATTTGGGGTGTAAGTTTCCTTTGTATTAAAACTGATAATTTCTAATACTGAAAGTTTTTCTAAATATTACTGCTGGCATATACCTTCTGTGCTTTTCGATCTAATGACTGTTAGGTTTTTACCCACATTGTATTTACCTTTCATTTATAATTTATTTATCCTGTTGACTTAGCTTTTGGAATTAGTAAATTTAAAGGTGTGTGTGAAGTTCTGTGTACATCTGTCTTTCTGTCACAGTGTAACATGCAACCAGAATTGTGTTATGTCAATTAAAAATCTCAAATTTAATTTTGATTTGGGCCAGCAGAGGAAATATTCTCAACAACTTAACAAAATTAACATATCTGTTTGTGGTGTGTTCTGTTTTGTTTTGTTTCCTCTAAGGTACATAACAGCATAAACTATCTACTTAACTTTTATGATTGGTTTTCTGTTAAGTCCCTTGTTTACTCTAAGTGAAATCAGTGAATAATTCCCTAGTATATCTCATACTCTTGATGTGTATATATTAAGCATTTGCTATAGATTGCCTAGTAAATATGAAGATGGATTGTTTTTGCATAGGATCTGTTTAAGTCTGACATTTACTGGGGTATGTGTTAGTCACTATAAATGTTTAATGTAATTTGGAGGAAGAGTATGACAAAGCAGTATCTATTGTGTTAGAAGTCTAAGGTCCCAACTTGTTATTCCACTATTTCTACAACTGTTATGGTAGAAAATTAATTACCTTCCTTTGTGTTTATAGAATAATGGTTACATTTTTATCCTTAGGGCAAAATTACTTTTGGGAAATAACTTTCCCACAATTATTGTTTTTGAGCACCTAACACTTAAAATTTAGTGTTTACCTTGTGTACCATTTTATACCATCTTTCGTTAGAAAAGGAATGGGATGTTTGCCAAGTAATTCACTTGCCTTTTTAAATCAACGTTGTTTTGATGCACTAATGTGAACACTGTAAAGGGGATTATCTTAGTTTACAGTTTGTATTTTATAATGTTCTTTTATAGCAGTTTGATAGTGAAGGCATTGTTTTACATGGCAAACTATGAGACTTCAAATGGGAACAAATAAAATATTAAGTAACTAATAAATTGTACCTTTGTAACCAAAATAAGGATGATTTTAAAAGTGTCTGGGAGTTATAGTTCATGAGGTCTTTGCTTCTGTGGGACTACAGTTGACATTCACTTCACACTTCTGCCACTGGGGTACCTGAAATTTTGAGGAGATTATGATCACATGGTGGCCATTCTACATTTTTCTAGAATACCTGTTCACTCAAAGTTTTTATTTTGACAATCTTAAGAGGTTTTTCCACTAGCAGGTAGAAGCTGCTTTATATGTTTGCAAAACTCAGTTTTTTCCACAAAAGAGACTCTAGAAAACTTCTCTGTTCATGAACGATTAGAAACTTTGAGCCTTTGTGTTCACCAGAATCAGCTTGCTTTAGTGAACAGGTTGGATAATGCAGAGAGGAGAAATCATACAGATAGGATATGACCTTTTTGGAGGTCGGTACAAACCCATTGGGCCTGCTTGAACATGTTCTTTCTCTGAGTACAGAGGAGCAGCTCTTTCATGTGATACAGCAGGATCTTGTGACTATATAAAAGTCCCAATAGCTGCCACAAATCAAATCAATTTTTGGTCACAGTTGTACTTGATAAAATGTTTGTTCTCAGGCAGGCAAAGGTGTTTATTTCTGTTCATTCCGTGGAGAGTTCCCAGCAACAGCAAAAGCGCTTAATTAGGGGAGGGGGACATGATTCCAGTGTGTTTTATAAAAGTGTAATTAATAAACTTTTAACTGGGATACAAATCAGTGATTAAAAACGGAAACTTTAGTGGCTTGCATTCTTTTAAGAACCATTAATTTTGAGAGGGAAATTTACACAAAATGTTTGGAACACAGAGTAGTCTTGACTAGAAAAAAATTAAAACAGTTCAATAGCCAGATTTTCAAACTTCTTTAAGTGTTCCTTTCAGTTAGTTTTAGAATCTCTTTGCAAGGTGAAGTTTACACTCTGGAAAAAACAGAGTTGTTTTCATGACTGTCAGCATATCTCAATCTGTATGGGTCAGCCAGTCTCAAACTGAAGAACATTCCTGCTAAAGTAATACATGCTCATTTCAGTGTGCTCCAAAGACCCACTTGAATGACACAGATTGACATTCACCAGCCTTTTTTGCTTAAATCGAATAACAGTGTAACATGTCTTGGTCATTAAGTATTCTGAAAATGCTTTGGTTTTGCACAATGATTGATGGTGGAAGATAATTGGTATCACTTCAACATAATGCAGCTTGTTCTTCGGTAGGTGTGGGATCAACTTTAAGGAAATACAGCTGTGGGCATAGATGGAGCTTGATGTAGGACAGCACACCATGGATGCAGCCTGTGGCACTGAGCGCCCAGTGGCAGTGCTTCATTGACTAAGAACACTGCATCTTGAAGAGGTTGCCTGAGGTCCTCCAGATCTTTACTTCTTTCGTCAAAAATGGTAAAATTTTGTCTGTACAAAAAAAATGTTTTGAATACCAATCTCTTTAGGTAAACAGATAAAAACAAAATGACTTTGGAAGCCTCGTTCCACAACATTAGTCTGTGGTTTAGCAAGCAAAGTGCACAATAGGCTTCCTAGTTGGTGTAATTTTTCCATTTCTTCATGCAGATAAAGCTCATAATAAAAGATAAAACTTGTAGAAAGAGAAAAGGTCATCTTCCACCTTGATAGTAAAGAGCAGTTCACAAGGGTAACTTGTTCAGCATTTATTATTTGAACTGAAAAACTGGCTATATTTTTAACACACAACCAGGTTGCTGCAATAAAAATTAAATTTCCGAATGGAATAAAGAGAGCTGTTTGGGTAAATTACGAGTTATGTGACATTTGTAGTTCATTTAAGTATGGTGAAAATAACTCATTAGTGGTAGAGAACGTCATCAAGCATGCTTCTTTAATCGAAAGGAAAAAAAAAGGGGGTTGTTTGTACATTTTCATGATTCACTTAAGAAAACAAAACACTAACCTGTGCATCCCAGACCTTTTCAGTCCACTGTAAGATTTGAGCAGCTGGAAATCTCAACAAAGAAACAGCACTTGGCACAATTTACACCAAAAGGAGCCTGTAAGTTTTATATAATCCCACTTCTTCGACAGAATGCGTGACATCTCTACATAACAACTGTCCAGTTCATAAATTGGTGAAGGTAAACCGCTTTTTCTACATATTTAGTCCTCCAAATAGTGCAACACAGGAAGTAAAAATTGGATGTAAACCTGCAGGGTCATTATCATTTCAACATTTTCCAAAGTTACTGGACTTAGCAAGGCAACATCTCGTTCTCCCGAGTTAACAGGACATGTAAGAAACTCATTTTCCCTTAGTGCTAATTTAAACTATTTTAATGTTTCCATCAAGATAACAACCACTTGATACAAATGTAAAGGGTTTCAATGTGGGGAATTAAAAGCTTCCAGTGGCTTCAGAAAGGCAGGAGAGGGAAGGTGCCACAGCAGCCCTACCTGGGGCAGGTCTCAGGAGCTGGCCGGGAGCCACTGTGACTCTGGACACACTGGGAAGCCTGTCACCCGTGCCCGCAGCCCTGATGCCCTGAGTCTCAAGCAGCTGTCCACTGTGTTGGCTGTTAATAGCACCAAGGCAGGTGACCTGCAAGAGATCGTGAAGCTGCTGCAACTCTCATGTCTGCGGCCGGCCCGCACCTGCCTGCAACAGCCGCTGAGGAAGGGCGGCGTCTCTGTTTCTCTGCCTTCCCAATCTCACGGAAATGCCTTTCTTTGGTCCACTCTGGCTTAGAACCAGAAATAGAAGGTATTGTGTGAAATGTAGTTCCCGGCTTCCCTGCAATGCAGAGGACACTGCAGAAGGAGGGGGCCACGATGTTGAGGTGAGGGTAGACGGCCTGGTGCAAGAGTGAAACACTGATACACGGAGCTAAGCAGAAAGCCTCACAGAATTTTCTCTCCCAGCAGGGGTTTGACGGAAAAAATTTTAGAAGCACTGCTTGTAAATGGTAAGCAAGTCAATTTCCCCAGGCAGAAAGAACAGAGCCTGTAGAAACAGTTTCCCCAGCACCCAGCAGTTCCAGCCTTCCTCTGTAGTCGCTCAATAAATATTTGTTGACTTAATTTGGCACTTATTTTGAACCTGGCTGCTACACACCTGGGCACAGAGAGTATGAAAGTGAACCAGAAGAAAATTGATAGTTTTTAAAAGAATTGCTATTAATTTAAAAGGTGAACTGTATGTAATGTTTCCAAAAAGGAACCTTCCTCCTTTTGTTGGTAGCGTCCGGATTCAGAGCTAGGACGTCCTCATAGGGCTGATTTTTATAGTCCTTTTTCGGACCTTTGCAAATTATTGCTCCCAATACAAGGTTTGGGAAAACCGAGAAAAAGCTAAAAGGAATTTGCCAGCGTTCTTCAGCATGCATTCAAAGCCAAAGTATTTTGTGTATCCCCAGCAAGGTTCCTTAAAATGTTTTTAATTTAACCCTACCCTACTCTTGACACATCTTTCTTTCTTTTTTCTTTTTTTTTGTATCAAAAGGGAGTAACACCCTCTTAATGGCTCCTGCTAACCCATTTTCTCATAATTCAGATACTATGTTGATATACTGATATTTCAATTCTTTGTTTTGGCAAGCATTTGGTTAACATGAAAATTATGTAATATTTTTCTCCAAATAATTCTAATTTTAAATGAGAAGTAGAACTAAATAACTGACACACTAAATAGACTTTTATAGACACTGTTGTTTCTGGCATGTTTTTAAGAGGTTGGTCATTTGATTACTCAAGAGTGGGATTCCTGTGGGTTTTGTGTAGCGGTGGTATTTCTGCTTAAAATGTAAGTGGTAGAAGGCAAAACCAGATTTCCTGTGCAGTCGTTACATGCATAACACCCCTACTTGTTTTAGAAGGAGTCTGCTAGAACTGAACTGAGTCTTTAAATAAACTTGAAAGGGCATTAATTCCCACTTTGGCAAACCCAAAGTATAACTTTTAAGTGTTTACTGTAAGTACAGCTAGACAGGAGTTGCTAACTCCAAAACCTATTAGCATTGGTGGAAAACTTAGCAATGTAGTTAGTTAGCCTCTACGAAAATTTGGTGATACAAGTTTGAGTTTTCTAATGCCTTCTGAAAGTTTTATATCAGCTATTTAAAGGTAGATCTGAAATACTGAATAAATCAATTATAAATACTGTAGATCCAGATAAAGAGCACCAGCCTTACATCTCTAGAAGCTTGAGATTCAATCCAAGAGTAAGACAAGTTTTTAGTAACTTGTGTTGCTGAAGACCTGATCGTAAAAAGGCTTTCAGGTCAAATCTGATCCTTCTGTCTTTGATTTATTTAATCAGTATTGTGTTCTATACATGCTTTTATTAAATGTTATTAAAATTGCACCCAAGCATTTCATTTTTCACAAGATTATAAGTGATATTGTATTCTTAATTCCCATATGAGCATGTGTATGGCAAGTATATATACAATTGATTTTTGTATGTTTATATTGTATCCTAAGGCCCAGCTGAACACACTTAATAGTTTTAGGAGGTTTTTGTAGATTCCTTGGGGCATTTTACATGGACACTCATGTCATCTGCAAATACCAATAGTTTTATTTCTTTTTTTATGGTCAGTATGCCTTTTATTTCTTATCCTTGCTTAATGCAATGCCTAGAACTTCCAGCAGTATATTGAGTAAGAGCAATGAGTGGAGATACCTAACGTCACCTTGTTCCCAATCTTAGGAGGAAAGGATTCAGTGTTTCATCATCAAGTATAATGTTACCTGTAGATTTCTTATAGATGCCCTTCCTTGTCTTTTTTTTTTTATTACTCTAGAAGGCTTTTATTTATGATATGGTAAGGATTTCTTAAACAAGCATAACTATAATTAAAAGGAAAAGGTCAATAAATTTGGCTACATTGAAATTAAGTTCATCACAGAAGGACACTACACAGAAAGTAAGAAAGACAAGCCATGGAATGGAAGACAATGTTTGCAAATCATAACTGTCACAAGTCTAATGTTCAGATAATATAAAGAACTCCTAAAAATCAATAATTTGAAGAAAAGATGGGTACTCATGAAAAGGGAAAATCAAATGGCCAACAAATACATAAAAAGTTGACTAACCTTGGTAATCAAGGAAATGCAAATTAAAGCTACCATGTGATACTATCACAAAAGCATACAGTTAAAAAGCCCAACAATACACAATTCTAGTGAGAATAGAAGTCAGTAGAAATACTCCTACAGTGATACATGGCAGTAAATTGATACAACCACTTTAATAAACAGTTTGACGTGACCCAAGGGGAGATTAAACAGGCTTTTAATTTTCTTTTATTTTTAATTTTTTATTAAGGTATTATTGATATACACTCTTATGAAGGTTTCACATGAAAAAACAATGTAGTTACTACATTTACATGTATTATCGAGTCCCCCCCACATACCCCAGTGCAGTCACTGTCCTTCAGTGTAGTAAGATGCCACAGATTCACTATTTGCCTTCTCTGTGCTACAGTGTTTTCCCCGTGATCCCCCACACCATGTGTACTAAACATAATACCCCTCAGTCCCCTTATCCCACCCTCCCCACCCGCCCTCCCCCACCCCTCCCCTTTGGTAACCACTAGTTCCTTCTTGGAGTCTCCGGGTCTGCTGCTATTTTGTTCCTTCAGTTTTGATTCATTGTTATACTCCACAAATGAGGGAAATCATTTGGCACTTGTCTTTCTCTGCCTGGCTTATTTCACTGAGCATAATACCCTCTAGCTCCATCATGTTGTTGCAAATGGTAGGATTTGTTTTCTTCTTATGGCTGAATAATATTCCATTGTGTATATGTACCACATCTTCTTTATCCATTCATCTACTGATGGACACTTAGGTTGCTTCCATATCTTGGCTACTGTAAAAAGTTCTGTGATAAACATAGGGGTGCATATGTCTTTTTGAATCTGAGAAGTTGTATTCTTTGGGTAAATACCAAAGAGTGGGATTCCTGGGTCAAATGGAATTTCTATTTTTAGTTTTATGAGGAACCTCCATACTGCTTTCCACCATGGTTGAACTAGCTTACATTGCCACCAGCAGTGCAGGAGGGTTACTCTTTCTCCACATCCTTGCCAGCATTTGTTGTTCTTAGTCTTTTGGATGCTGGCCATCCTTACTGGTGTGAGTTGATATCTCATTGTGGTTTTAATTTGCATTTTCCTGATGATTAGTGATGTGAAGCATCTTTTTATGTGTCTGTTGGCCATCTGAATTTCTTCTTTGGAGAACGGTCTCTTCATATCCTCTGCCTATTTTTTAATTGGGTTATTTGCTTTTTGTGTGTTGAGGCATGTAAGTTCTTTGTATATTTTGGATGTTAACCCCTTGTTGGATATATCATTTACAGATATATTCTCCCATACTGTAGGATGCCTTTTTGTTCTGTTGATGGTGTCCTTTGCCATACAGAAACTTTTTAGTTTGATGTAGTCCCTTGAGTTCATTTTTACTTTTGTTTCCCTTGCTCGGGGAGATGCGTTCAGGAAGAAGTTGCTCATGCTTATATTCAGGAGATTTTGCCTCTGTTGTCTTCTAAGAGTTTTATGGTTTCATGACTTACATTCAGGTCCTTGTCCATTTTGAGTTTACTTTTGCGGATGGGGTTAGACAATAATCCAGTTTTATTCTCTTACATGTAGCTGTCCAGTTTTGCCAACACCAGCTGTTGAAGAGGCTGCCATTTCCCCATTGTATGTCCCTGGCTCCTTTATCATATATTAATTGACCATATATACTTTGGTTTATATCTGGGCTCTCTAGTTTGTTCCATTGGTCTATGGGTCTGTTCTTGTGCCAGTACCAAATTGTCTTGATTACTGAGGCTCTGTAGTAGAGGTTGAAGTTGGGGAGCATAATCCCCCCAGATTTATTCTTCCTTCTCAGGATTGCTTTGGTTATTCGGGGTCTTTTGTGGTTCCATATGAATTTTAGAATGATTTTCTCTAGTTCATTGAAGAATGCTGTTGATATTTTGATAGGAATTTCATTGAATCTGTAGATTGCTTTAGGCAGGATGGCCATTTTGACAATATTAATTCTTCCTATCCATGAGCACAGGATGTGTTTCCATTTATTGGTATCTTCTTTAATTTCTCTCATGAGTGTCTTGTAGTTTTCAGATTATAGGTCTTCCACTTCCTTGGTTAGGTTTATTCATAGGTATATATTCTTTTGGATGCAACTGTGAATGGAACTGTTTCCCTGATTTCTCTCTGCTAGCTCATTGTTAGTGTATAGGAATGCCACAGATTTCTGTGTATTAATTTTGTATCCTACAACTTTGCTGAATTCAGATATAAGATCTAGTAAGTTTGGAGTGGATTCTTAAGGGTTTTCTGTGTACAATATCATGTCATCTGCAAACAGGGACAGTTTAACTTTTTCCTTGCCAATCTGGATGCCTTTTATTTCTTTGTGTTGTCTCATTGCCATGACTAGGACCTCCAGTACTATGTTGAATAGAAGTGGGGAGAGTGGGCATGCTTGTCTTGTTACTGATCTTCAAGGAAAAGCTTTCAGCTTCTCGCTGTTAAGTATAATGTTGGCTGTGGGTTTGTCATATATAGCCTTTATTCTGTTGAGGTACCTGCCTTCTATACATACCCATTTTGTTGAGAGTTTTTATCATGAATCGTTGAATTTTTTCAAATGCTTTTTCAGCATCTATGGAGATGATCATGTGGTTTTTGTCCTTCTTTTTGTTGATGTGGTGGATAATGTTGATGGATTTTCGAATGTTGTACCATCCTTGCATCCCTGAGGTGAATCCCACTTGATCATGTTGTATCATCCTCTTGATATATTTTTTGGGCCTCATTTGTTCTTCTTTTTCTAGTTTCATTAATTGTGAGTTTAGACTGCTCATATAGGGTTGTTCTTCCTTCCTGAGGTAGGCCTGTATTGCAATATACTTTCCTCTTAGCACAGCTTTTGATGTGTCCCACAGATTTTGCAGTGTTGAATTATTGTTGTCATTTGTCTCCATATATTGCTTGATCTGTTTTTATTTGGTCATTGATCCATTGGTTGTTTAGGAGCATGCTGTGATGCCTCCATGTGTTTGTGGGATTTTTCATTTTCTTTGTGTAATTTATTTCTAGTTTCATATCTTTGTGGTCTGAGAAGCTGGTTGGTACAATTTCAATCTTTTTGAATTTACCAAGGCTCTTTTTGTGACCTGGTATATGATCTATTCTTGAAAATGTTCCATGTGCACTTGAGAAGAATGTGTATTCTGCTGCTTTTAGGTGTAGAGTTCTGTAGATGTCCGTTAGGTCCATCTGTTCTAATGTGCTGTTCAGTGCCTCTGTCTACTTACTTATTTTCTGTCTGGTTGATCTATCCTTCAGAGTGAGTGGAGTGTTGAAGTCTCCTCGAATGAATGCATTACATTCTATTTCCCCTTTTTATTCTGTTTGTATTTGTTTCACATATGTAGGTGCTCCTGTGTTGGGTGCATAGATATTTATAATGGTTATATTTTCTTGTATCGACCCTTTGTCATTATGTAATATCCTTCTTTGTCTTTTGTGACTTTCTTTGTTTTGAATTCTGTTTTGTCTGATACAAGTACTGCAACTCCTGCTTTTTTCTCCCTATTAGTTGCATGAAATATCTTTTTCCATCCCTTCACTTTTAGTCTGTGTATGTCTTTGGGTTTAAAGTGAGTCTCTTGTAGGCAACATATAGATGGGTCTTGCTTTTTTATCCATTCAGTGACTCTATGTCTTTTGATTGGTGCATTCTGTCCATTTACATTTAGGGTGATTATTGATAGGTATGTACTTACTGCCATTGCAGGCTTAGATTCATGGTTACCAGAGGTTCAAGGTTAGCTTCCTTACTATCTAAGAGTCTAACTTAACTCACTTAATATGCTATTACAAACACTGTCGAAAGGTTCTCTTTTTTTTTCTCCTCCTTTTTCTTCCTCCTCCATTCTTTATATATTAGGTATCATATTCTGTAGTCTTTGTCTATCCCTTGATTGACTTTGGGGATAGTTAATTTAATTTTGCATTTGCTTAGTAATTAGCTGTTCTACTTTCTTTACTGTGTATTTATTACCTCTGGTGACAGCTATTAAACCTTAGGAACACTTCCATCTATAGCAGTCCCTCCAAAATACACTGTAGAGATGGTTTGTGGGAGGTAAATTCATCTTTTGCTTATCTCGAAATTGTTTAATCCATCCTTCAAATTTAAATGATAATCTTGTTGTGTAAATAATCTTGGTTCAGGCCCTTCTGCTTCATTGCATTAAATATATCATGCTACTCCCTGCTGGCCTGTAAAGTTTCTGTTGAGAAGTCTGATGATAGCCTGATGGGCTTTCCTTTGTATGTGATCTTATTTCTCTCTCTGGCTACTTTTAATAGTCTGTCCTTATCCTTGATCTTTGCCATTTTAATTATTATATGTCTTGGTGTTGTCTCCCTTGGGTCCCTTGTATTGGGAGATCTGTACATCTCCATGGCCTGAGAGACTATATCCTTCCCCAGATTGGGGAAGTTTTCAGCAATCACCTCCTCAAAGACACTTTCTATCCCTTTTTCTCTCTCTTCTTCTTCTGGTACCCCTATAATGTGAATATTATTCCGTTTGGATTGGTCACAGGGTTCTCTCAATATTCTTTCATTCTTAGAGATCCTTTTTTCTCTCTGTGCCTCAGCTTCTTTATATTCCTCTTCTCTAGTTTCTATTTCATTTATTGTCTCCTCCACCATATCTAATCTGCTTTTAATACCCTCCATTGTGCTCTTCAATGAATGGATGTCCGACCGGAATTCATTCCTGAGTTCTTGAATATCTTCCCGTACCTCCATGAGCATGTTAATGACTTTTATTTTGAACTCCCTTTCAGGAAGATTCATGAGGTCAATGTCATTTAAATCTTTCTCAGGAGTTGTATTAATAATTTTACTTTAAACCAGGTTCCTTTGGAGTTTCATATTTGTATGTGGCACCCTCTAGTGCTCAGAAGCTCTACTCTGTGGAGCTGCTCAGCCCCTGAAGCAATGTCGGGGGTTGCAGGGGAGTGGTATTGATGCCTTGAGGGAGGAAAGAACTGTTTCCTGCTTCCTGACTGCTCTGCCTGACTCCACTGCCTAAACCAGTGGGCCAAGCACACTGGTATAAGCCTCTATGCTTTGCGTTTGTAGTTGCTGTAGACAGTTCTTCCCTCTGGCTGACCTAATCCCAGAGTAGGGTTTGCTGGCTTGCGAGCCAGGTGGGGCTGGCTAGGAGAAAGGCGCAGTAGGAGGCATATCACAGAGGAGGTCTTTGGAGCTCTGTAGCCAGCCAGGGAGCTGGAGCACCTGAAGATCATGACAGCTCCCAACCTGCTGGGCAGAGTGCACCCGGACTATTTTTTCTACCTGCCCTTTCTCCTGAGCAGTAAGCTCTGTGCAATCCTTGCCCCTTTAGCAGCCCTCTTGCTCAGGCCTTCCTTGTTTTCCTTGTTGGGAAGTCTCTCAGACTGCCTGCCTTTCTTTTGTCCCAGAGCAGCCGATATGGATCCCTGCTTTCCACAAGTGGCTGGAATCTCAGTCTCTCCAGGAATTCTGCCTGTCTTAGCTTTCCAACTGCCTTCTCATGAGAGTATCATGCAAGCACCATGAAATGTAGGTTTGTCCTCCCAAAGCAGATCTCCAGAGTTAGGTGTTCAGCAGTCCCAGGCCTCCACTCCCTCCCCACTCCATTTCTCTTCCTCCAGCCAGTGAGCTGGGGTGGGGAAGGGCTTGGGTTCTGTCGGGCCACAGCTTTGGTATGTTACCCTGTTCCGTGAGGTCTGCTCTTTTCTCCAGGTGTATGCAGTCTGGTGTAGTCCTCTTTCTTGTTGCTCTTTCAGTAGTAGTTTTATTAATTATATTTTCGTATTATATGCGGTTTTAGGAGGAAGCCTCTGTCTCACCTCTCATGCCGCCATCTTTAATCCTTCCTTGTCTTTTTCATAGAGGAAGTCCCCTTTATTCCTATTTTCTAGGAGTTTTATCATGAATTGGTGTTAAATTTTGTCAAATGCTTTTTGCATAAATTGATAAGGATCATAGGATCTTTCTTTATCAACCTGTTAATAACATTGGTAGATAACATTGGTTTTTGAATCTTGAACCAGCCTTACATTCTTGGAATAAACCCCACTAGTCATGTGGTATAATTCTCTTTATATATTGCTGAATTCTATTGGTTAAAGTTTTGCTAAGGATTTGTGCATCTGTATTCATGAGGGATATTGATCTATATAGCTCTCTTTTCTTACAGTGTTTCATCTGGTTTTAGTAGCAGGGTAATAGTAGCCTCAAAATGAATTGGGAAGTGTTCCTTCCTTTTTTTCTAAGACATTGTTTACAACTGATGTTAATTCTTTTTTAAATACTTGATAGAATTCTCCAGTGAAATCATCTAGGTGTCAGAATTCTTGGGAGTGAATTTTTAATTATAAATTCATTTTCCATAATAGATACAGGGCTGTTTAAATTACCTATTTCATATTGAGTGACTTGTAGTAGTTCGTGTCCTTCAAAGAATTGGTCCATTTCATCTCAGTTGCCACGTGTATGTGTGTAGAGTTGTTTTGTAGTATTCATTTGTTAAACTTTTGATGTCCCTAGTGCTATCCCATTTCATTCCAGATGTGTTATTTTGTGTCATTTCTCTTTTATTCTTTGTAAATCTTGCTGGAAGTTTGTCAATTCTATTGATTTTTTTCAAAGAACCAGCTTTTTGTCTCATTGATACTCTATATTGTTTTAGTGTTTTCAGTTTCATTGATTTCTGCTCATATCTTCATTGTTTTTTTCCTTACTTTCCTGGTGAATTGGTTGAACATATTTTAGAATTCCATTTTAATTTTCAGTGTTTTTTTAATACTTTTTTTTATAAACCTGTGGTGTTTGCTTAATATGTAACTTTTTGACATACATGGTGTCATTACTTTACCAGTTCTAGGCAAATACAGAAATCTTATCTCCCTTTATGTCTTTACCCTCCTGTGTTTATAATTGTCTTAAATACTATCTCTACTCTTATATTAGAACCACATCAGTGTTGTAATTTTGCTTGAACCATCTAACATAATTTAGAAAACTCAAAAGAAGTTTTTGTACTTACCTATATATATATTTTTTATTGTTTTCATTCCTGCTTCCTGATGTTCCAAAATTCCTTTGTGTATAATTTCCCTTCTGTTCAGGGAAGTTCCTTTGGCCTTTTAAAAATTATTATTTTAGCTCTGTTGGCAATAAATTCCCTTAGTTTTCCTTCAACTGAAATTCTCTTAATTTTTCCTTCATTCCTGAAGGATGTTTTCTCTTGACATAAATCTTATGGGGACAGTTCTTTTCTTTCAGCCCTAGAAAATTGTTGAAATTTTGAAATTTTTTCTCAAAAGCTCCGTCTTGACTCTATGGTTTCTGATGAGAAACTCACTTATGCAGATTGTTTTTTCCTTATAAGCAAGGTGTCATTCCTCTGTTTCCTTTTTAAAATTAATTTCATTTTCAAAAGTTTGACTGTGATATGTCTTGCTGTAGATTTTTTAGTTTATCTTGTTTAAGGTTTACTCAGCTTCTTGAATCTGTATATTTATGTTTTTTGCCAAATTTGGTAAGTTTCCAGCCATTATTTCTTCAAATACTTTTCAGCCTTGGACCTTTGTTCTTTCCTTCTGGGACTTTAAAGACATAAATATTAGATAATATTTTTAAGTCCTTTTAGTCTTTATCTTTTTTGTATTTTATTTCAGTTGTTCAGAATACATAATTTCTGTTGTTTTATCTTCAAGTTTATTGATTCTTCTCTTCCATTCTGCTATTAAGCCTATCAATTAAGTGTCCTGGTTACTGTATTTTTCATTTCCAAAATTTCTGGCCTTTTATAGGAAAAAGTTTGCTGACCACTGGAGTATAAAATTGTGATATAATAGAGGATCGACTTAAACTTAGTCAAAAGTTGCTTTATGTAAAAATATGTATATGTAACTTTGGTGAAACTGATTACGAAGAAATAGAAGAGACATAAAAAGTATAAGGAATGAAAGTGGAGATCAAAAAATAAACACAGCAGAAATTTAATAAAAAGGCACTATAAACAGCTTTATACCAATACATTATAAAACAGATAAAATGAATAATTTATTTGAAAAAAATACAAATTACCAAACTTGACTAGTAAAAAAGTAGATGATTTCTGCATCTGGCAGTGTGGTTGACTAGATACACTCGATAATCCTTCTGCTAAAATAAAATGAGTTCTTGGATAAAGTACAAACAAATTATTTGGGTAATTTCTTGGCTCATTAGAAAACAAGATGATCACCAAGGTAACTAATGAGATGTTACCAAAAAAAAAAGTGAATTAAACCTGAAATACATTGGGAAACAGGAAAAGGCTGTGATTCTGTGAACTAAGTTATGTGTCCCAGGCAAAGTAAAGAAGCTAAACCTAACACTCCTGCATAAAAAGAGGAATACTTTAATGTATGAAAGTAGTTCTAGGTCAGTGGAGTTCAATGGTTCCTCTAAGAAGTGAATGAAAATCCTCTCTGAAGGAAAGCCTCCCTAATTAATGCTTCTAGATTAATTAATCAAATACACCAGAAAATAAGCCATTTTGCTGAAACACAAAAATTAATACACTTAAGGAATTAAGATACTGGAATTAACAGAAATGGAATAATATGAAATGCTTGAAGAAACAACTATGAATTAAAATAAATACATAATAAGATATGTAAAAGGAAAAGGCAGGTATTAAAAAGAACCAAACAACGTTAAGTATGAAATAGAGTTATTGAAATACGGAACTAAATAAATGCTTTAAGAGCAGATTAGTCACAGCTAAAGGAATAACTGAGCACCTAACATATTGCAGTAAGGAGATAGAAAATGTGAACGACAGATTATGAGACCTGAAGGATAGAATGAGAAGATCTAATATGTGTCTAACTGGAGTCTCCAAGATGGAGAATAGAAAAAAATGAAGGAGAAGATTGCTGAAAATTTTCCAGAACCAATCAAAAATGTGAATCCACATATAGAAGAAACAAGACATACATCAAGCAGGTTAAGTAAAAGGAGACCCAAGTAATTTCCTTATAAGGAAACCAGAACAAAGACAAAAATATCTTAAAAGTAGCCAGAATAACTAAACACCCACCTGCAACAGAATGACAAGCTAATAGGAGACATTTCAATACCAAAACCTTAAGCCAAAAGAGTGCGCTAACATCTTCAGGGTGCCAAGTGAAAAATCAACCTAGAATGAATGCCCAATGACATCGTCTTTCAAGAACAAGAGCAAAATAAAGACATATTCCCTTTGTTATAATCAAAGGGAAATCTTATGACCAATAGGCTTTCACTTAAAGAATAAGGATGAATTTTAGGGTATAGAAAGATGACTAGAAGGAAGGTCTGAGATGCAGGAAGGGAATAAGTAGCTAAGAAACTGTTAGTCATGTAGGAAGTGTAAGTAAATACTGCCTCTATTAAAAAATATTTTGTGGGATTCAAAGAAGGGCAAAATGGTATGTAAACCAGGAAATATATTTAGGGGGAAGGTGGGACAGAGCATTTGGAAATCAGTGTGAGTGTCCCAATAACCTTGTACTCTCATATGGAAGTTAAAATCCCGGGTAACCTCAGGCTTTATTAACCTAAGTATTCATTGTAAAATTTCAAGGAAAACCATTAAAGAATAACAGCAAAGTATAACTTCCAAACCAATAGAAAAAAATTTTTTTGAAATGAAAAAATCCTTCTAAAAAAATCTCAACTTTGATAGACCAAAAAATGCAATAAAGGGGAAATAGAAAAAGCAAAGAAGAGGAGTGATGAGACCAAGATGGTGGCATAGGTTGTTCCCAGCTTCACTCCCTTTCACAAGAGAACAACTAACAAATTGAAGAACAAGACACCACTGAGAGAATCCTAGAACACGGGGTGAGGCTGAAGCTCCCCTCTACACCACATAGAACCGAACAGACAACATTAAAAGCATCAGAGAAGTGCCTACATGTTGACTGCATTGCTCCTCCAGTGCAGCACCATGTGGAGAGGTCTCCCCTGAGCCTCTGTTTCCTCCAGTAGGAGAAGAGATCCAGGGAGGGGAGGACAGCATTGTGGGCTGCTTGCTGGAGGCCCTACTCTGGTCTCATGCCCTGGGGACTGCAGGAGAATCCATGGGGCTCAACCCCTGGGCATCTATGAGAGAGAAGTGGGAAGGGGCTTGCAATAACCAGCACACGGATCTTGGCAGACAGAGTTCGTATCTGTGGTGCCAGATAATAATCCCGGTTGGTGGCTCTGCTCATGTGCAACACCAAATTTGGTACACTCTGACCAGGGAACATGACAGGGTGCAGATCTGCTTGACAAAAGGAGGAGTTTGTCAGCCCTAGCGGCCAGTTTCCCCATGCCTGGGCAAGGAGCGGACTCACAGCCCCACCCACTGTGGGGTATCTTTGGGTCCCATCTGAACAGAAGGGCTGGCAGCAGCTCCTGAAAGCCACGCAGCCCAGTGATACTTGAGCTGAGAGATGGACAGGCAAAGCCAATGGTTTGCAGAGCAAAGCCAGTGGCCCTGATTAGTCAGCTAAATTAGGATTCAAGTTGGCTTGAGTTAAGACAACAGAGAGCTTTACTGACTTTAGATATACTTCTCCCATTGTATCCTGGGCAGTGAATCTAATTCACAGCTCTGCTCATCACTAAATACAGCCTTCAGCCTCTTTGACCAGGGAACCTAACTGGAGCACATGGGAAGCTACATAGCCCACTCAATAGCCCTATATATGGTGACACTTAAACAGAGAGCATAGCTCAGTGGCTTCCCCCATCTGCAAAGCAAAACCAGTGGCCTCACCCGACAAGGGAATTCAACGCACACTTTGGTTTGATACAGAACCCGAAACAATGAGGTGTACAGGCCCTGGGTCCCATCCTGTTGTCCTGCCAGGGCAGGGAACCTAATTCATGGCCCCATTTATTACTGAATGTAGTAGCCAGCCCCAACCATCAAGTAAGCCTGAGCAGAGAATCCAGGCAACTGTGGAGCCCATCCTACAGATTTCTTTGTGTAGGGAGCTAAGCAAGCAGTCCCATCCAACTGTTCTCAGTGGCAACTCCCCCCGCCCCCACCACCAGTCCTGTTCCTCAGAACTCCAACACTTGCCTCACCCCAAAACAGACCATAATAGGCCCCACACTATCAGCAGACACACCCAGAAAGGCAAACTGAGCTAATGATGGGGAACTGTCTCTACAAAAGCCAACTTGTAAAATCTGAAAGAGGAACACAATTACTCAGATGTGCAGATACCAATGTAAGGAATCAAGACCATAAAAAATCAGGTAAATATAACACCACCAAAGGAAACAAATAAAGCTCCAATAACTGACCCTAAAGAAAAGGTCTATGAACAGTCAAAGAATTCAGAATAAACCTCTTAAAGAAGTGTAGTGAAATACATAAAAAACAAAAAGACAAAAAAAACACAGACCACTCAACAAAATTAAGAAAATAGTGCATAAACAAAACAAGTTCAAAAGGAAATAGCAGCCAAAAAACAAAACAAAACAAACAACAGAAAAAAACAAAAATCCTTGATTTGAAAATACAATAACTAAAGAATCTAATTGAGAGTTTCAAAAGTAGACTCAACCGTGAAGAAGAAAGAATCTGAGCTGGAGGATATGACATTTGAAATTACCCAGTCAGAAGAACAAAAATAAAAAAGAATGAAAAAGAGTAACAAACCCTATGGGAATTATGGAACACGTGAAAAGAAACACTTATTTACATTATTGAATTCCAGGAGAAGAGAAAGCTACAGAAAGTATATTTAAAACAATAATGGCTGAAAACTTCCCAAACCTGGGGAGGGAAATCTGGGGACATCAAGATCCGTGAAGCCCAAAAGATTGCAAATAGGTTGAATCTGAATAGGGCTACAGCTAGACACGTTATAATTAAATTGTTAAAAGTAAAAAACGAGGAATTTTAACATCAAGAGAAAAGAAAAAATTTACATACAGGTGAACCCTTGTAAGACTGTTGGCAGATTTCTCAAGAGGAACCTTTCAGGCCAGGAGAGAATGGAGTGACATATTTAAAAAAGCAAAGAAATAAAAAGCATGGTGGATCAGTAGTTACAATATAAATGGCCTACCTCATGAGATAAAAGAAGGCTACATATTTCAATATATGCAGTTTATAAAAGGAGGTTCAAGGACAGAGAAAGACAAAAAGGAGGATTAGGAAAAATAACATAAGCAAATACACCAAGTTAGGGTAGCTATATCAATATCAGCCCTTATAAATACTAAGTTGAAAAGCCTTAATAGGGATAAAAAGTGTCTAAAAATGATAAAGGTTTCAACTAATGAGGCAGCAATAAAAATCCTAAACAGTTCTAAACAAAGTAGGAGAACACAAAATTAATAGAACTGCAGGGAAAAATGAAGAAACCTAGTATACTGTACTTCATACACCTTCAATTTCTAGCTTAAGCAGCAAAAAATAAATATTCAGAAGAACACAATAAACCAAATTGATTTAATTAATACATAAATGATCATGCATCCAAAAATGAGAAAATGCATGTTTTCCTCAAGCATGCATAAAAGATTTAGAAATAAAATGTTAGAAGAATGTTTTTATGACCTCTGATTAGCAAAATATTTCTTTAAAAACATGCAAAAATATAAACCATAATCTACATAAAGTCAACCACTTTTTATTTGAAACCTCTCTGGAAGAAGCACTGTTAACTGTTTAAGCAATAAACAAGGCCACCCAGTTAATCAATGTCTAATTTAAAGTCTACAAGTCTTTCCACTGAGTAATAGGTGGCATATTATCTTAGGGGCCCTTCCTTAAAAACAAGAGCATGGTGTCAAATGTAACCAAAAACCTTTTAGGTTTTTTAAAAAACAATTTAAAGAAGATTTTCTCTTAATCTTAAGAAATGAGGAATTATTTCTGACACTGTTATATTCATCAATTTTTCATTGAGTCATACTGAAAATAGGAATTCATTGCCAATGTTTCTTGGTGGCCTACCCAGCACCTATGCAATCCTTGTCGGTTTTTAATGGTCCCAGATTTTACTTTGGAATATTCTGTCCTCTATTGGGTAGCAGCCATATGCTTTGGGTGGAACTGACTCTATTCTAACTCCAGAGATGGTGAGTATTACTTTACATAATCAGTCAGCCTAATCCCATTCCTTTTGCCTCAGTGATTGGTTCAGGGATGGCCTGGCTAAACAATCAGCTCAGGATTTACTCTCCTCCAACCTGTAATACAATTCTGAAAACATAGAATGAGGTGCTCTGGATGTGAAGCCAGAGACTAATGCAACGTTTTAATACTATGAGAGATGATACAGCTTCAGGACAAAGACATGGGGCTGAGTAGAGTCATTCATTGATTCAGTAAGAATTTGCTGAAGGCTTAATAAATGCTGGGCCCTTAGAAAAAGCAAAATCTTATTTGGCAAATTCTGACAGTGGGGAAAATGAAATACTTGATAGCTTCCTCATTTAATTAGAAACAAAGACTAGCTCTTAAAACTTCATCCTTGTATCTAGGAAGACTTTTGTTTTTCCAATCAGGAATTTTAGTTCCAGAAAAAGAACAAGACAATGAAAACGTTGTATGAAAGGTTTCTTTCAAACTTCTCTCAATTGACAGTTTTTACCCCAATCATCATGATGCTCAGAGGCTTCAGAAACACAAGTGACTCTGTGTTCAGACCAAGTACTTGGCCTCAGGAAGATGAATGATCAAATCTACTCACCATATGATTATAAGGGTCAGGTAATTTAAAAAGAAATTACAATCTGAATTGAACCAAGGATGAACAGTGTTGCTATTGAGCTACAAATCCCAGCTAATAAGCATAACCTTGTAAAGAGAGGTTAGTGTTTGGGAAACTGCATGTTCTTGCAGAAGGGCAAGGCTTTTGCAATATAAATAGTTGTAAGTGTACTAGCTTTCATCTTTGATGCCTTTAAACCTGTGTGTTTAGAGTTTTTGTATCCAGGGCTGGATTGAGAATTTTAAAAGCTCCAAATACTGAAAAGATGATGATGACAATCCCATATGTGATTCAAAAGAAAATTAATTTTTTCAAAAAGTTGTAATGCTCACATAAATACTGAAATTAAAGCTTTCTTTCTAGATTTTCTTATTTTGAAATGCAGCATAAATTCATCACAGTTAAACTCTTCAGTCATTTCTGGTTTGTCTGCTTTTTTACTATCCTCAGCCCTTACTTAGCCTGCTGGGTAATAATTCAACAATGATTGAGCTACAAATCTTTTAATATTCCTGTTATTTCCAAAATATAGAGGGCGGGGAAGAATGTTATTTCAGGGAGAAATTTGATCACTCCACAGCAAACAATAGGCTTTGATATGTATTACTCTAGATTTACTTTCTCCCTGAATAGTTCTAATAAGTTCTAATAGTTCTAATAATTTAATCACAAATACATTAGCACAATGACAAAGTAATACGGGTTTTAGAAAAACAAAACAGGTCTTATTTTGGTACTGTACAGTGTTTGGCTTAGATTAAACGATTGGAGGAGACATTTACACTCAGTAAGGGTCACTGAGATTCGTGGGTCAGTCATGCTGACTTGTTTTTCCAAGACTTGGTGGTAATATGCCTCCGAGAACTAGGATGAGGGTTAGCCAGTTGTTTTTGACTAAATAAAGAAGAATGCTTAAAGGTCTACTTTTTCCTAATCCCCAAAGCTACTTATCATTTATAAAGTAGTATGATTTAAACTTTTAAAAAAATAGTTGTACTCAAAGCAAATTAAAAGACCAACTGCTCCTGCTTGATGATTCCAGCATTACATTTGTATTCTTACTTTTTTAAATCTAAAATCTTCTTCAAGCTCTATGGAACTGAGCAAAGAGAAAATGACTCTCTTTGGCTGGAAGAATCATTAACTGGAAAACATTTACCATATCAAGATGAGCAATAATAAATATTACCTTCACTGAAGGAAACAAAAAAACTCAGTGTCTTACCTTATCTTTCAATAGTTTAATTTTTTCTCTGCTTAAGACTATTTCCAAATATCTAAATTTAATGGTATAATCTAATGGTCTTTTTTTAAGGAATATTATTTGGAAGATATTATTATTGAAACATAATTATTGAAGAGAAAAAAACACAGAGAAACACACAGGCAAACATACTACAGTGGCATAATTTTATCTAGCATTTAAGTCACTGTTTAGTATGTGGTGTTTCTTTTGGGTCATCAGTTATACTAAGTTCTCTCCAGACTCTTAGCTTTTTTGTCCTTATAATTCTTTTAAAACTATTGAGGGCTTTTGGGAAAGCAGTTAAAGGGAGTGAACAATAGCAAAAGCAATATCTTGAAGCAATATAGCAATATTTTAAGTGGATAAAGCTAACTAGTTGTCTCCTTTTAATTTATAATATGTAACTAAAGGATCTCAAAAATACGAACACTTTCACTGAACCACAGTACTTCTTAGTTTACATCAACATTCTATCACGCATTCCCTAGGCCCCTCCCTTTTAACCAGCAAAGATATAGTTTCCTTTTATTAAGACCCTCTTCAGTGGGTATTGACTTCAATTTCACATCTGAAACCACAAAAGGGAGCACATGCTCCTCTCTCCTTGTAATCACCATCATAATGTAAGACAAACTGCACTGGGTAGGTTAAACGGGCGAGGAAGACTTTATTCAAGACTATTGCAATAGGAGAGAGAGTGAGCTCCACTCCATGAAACAAAGAGCAGGAGTGTTTTTAAACACTGAGGTAAGCTAGTGGAAAAGTACTAGATGGCATTATTTGAGATGTTGGTCAATGTCATTAGACCATCTGTGTTTGATAATTGTTGCTTTTTGAGATTAGACCCTTACCTTCCCACAGAAAGTAGGAGATAAGGAGGCTATATTTCTTGATGATTACATTTCAAAGGATTCCATATCCTTGAGAAAGACATTAGGCTGAAAAAGATTTACACCTCCTTTAAGTGTACACCTCTTTTTTTTTTGCTATTATTAATGTACAATTACATGAGCAATATTATGGTTACTAGACTCCCCCTATTATCAAGTCCCCAAGTTTACACCTCTTTTAAATTGAATTTATGCTTGCAATTTTCTAAAATAAATGCTCTATGAAAAAGGAAGTCAGGGACCCAATAGTCAAGAAGAAACCTGTCTGAAGTTTAGTCAAGCTCAGGTGAACTTAGTCAAGAATTGCTACTATTTATTGAGTTCTGCATGCCAGGAACTGGGCTACATGTTTTACATACATTTATTAGTAATCTTCCCAACAAACCTTTGGAGTAAGTTGTATTATTGCCCCATTTTACAGGCATTAGATTGCAGAAATGAGGAATCTAAAGCTCAAAGAATTTAAGTAACTTGTCCAAAGTCACACAGCAAGGAGGTGCTAAAATTTGAACCCAGGGAACCTGCAGAGTCTGTACCTTTAATAACTAGACCATACACTTCATTGGCATTTCTGTAGAATCTTCCTGGGGGTTATAGGATCATTGCTAAATACTAGAGGAGCTGCTTAAAAAATATTAGTTGTCAAGCCATCCTGGGAAAAATGATGGCCCTATTATCACTATGGCAACATAATATTTACTTATCTGGATCCTGGGGTATTCCTACAAATGCCATATCATATACCTCTTAATCTCAATTTTAGAGGAACCCCAGTTGCTGTAGCTGTATACTTGCTCATAAAGAGTAATCTTAATAGGAAAAAGTGAGGAATGATTTAGTGTAACAAGACAGACATTAAAAGAATAACCTGGGAATGCAAGGTTGGTTTAACATCTAAAAAGCAATTAATGTATCTTGTCATATTCACAGAATAAAGCAAAAAACCCACATGGTCATTTTAATAGATTCCGAAAGTGCATTTGACAAAATTCAATACCTGTTTATAATAAAACTCTCAACAATCTTGGAAAAGAAAGAAACTTGAACCTGATGAAGGTATCACTATGATTATTTTACAGATAGGAAACGAAGGTTAAGAAAATTTAACTCATCATTGTCACACAGCTAACTACAGTGTGGAAAAGCTTTAAACCCAGGCTGTCTGACTCTTCAATTCCATGCCTGCCATTACCATTGTCTTTGTAATAGAGAATACAGTGTTAAATCTTGTGCACAAGAGAATACGTTATAGGTATGGATGTTTTACCAGTCTGGCCTTGGAATTTAAAACATTCAGAACAGAATGAGTTTGTGCAGTTACAGATTGAGTTTCATGTTTGTATTTTTATTTCCTTTATTTCCACCGCCCAAATTTACTGAGTAACTAGGATGTAGTAAGTTGATGCATATTTATCATTTTCAGTTTGAAGAGAGCAACTGATTGAGTATAGTTAATGAAGAAGGGTCTCAGGCACTCATGTTCCAGGACTCGTATTTTAAAAGGGAGACAGAGCTAGGTGTAAGATTTGTTGAATGAAAATATGAATAGAGGTAAGAGACTACCACCCTTTGGGTCAGGAAATCAACTCCTTTCTTTTATATATCAGAAGATATATAAGAAAAAATATCTTGAGCATCTCTCAAGCTTACTCTTTGTGGAGGTACAGGCCCAGAGACCTAAATACTCAGGTATCTCAATCTAAGGGCTTGCAGTCCTACTGTGTCTCTGGTCTTGTTTTATCACCTTTCCAACTACAATACTCCATCCCTCCACAACTTTGCTCTAATTATATATTTTTATATAAGTATGCTAAATAAATAAACAGAATTAATCCAAGTTCATCTTCTTCATTCAAAGTTGGTGATTCTCTAATGGTTAACAGTCTTTCTCTCCTCAACTGCCACTGAGATTTGAGTCTCTTTGTTTTCTCTATGACTTAATCTTATTAGCTGAAAGGCATCACTTACTGCTCTAACATCTGTATATAAATTCTTGCATTAGATCCTATAAAATTAATTGAGCTCAGATTTCCTAGAAGACAATAGCCTGAGTACTCACTGGAATGGCATACACAGACAGGTGCACTGGGGAAATTTTCTCCAGGAATACTAATTTAGGCTGTGTGCAAACCAGTGAAAGGTGTTCCATGTGCTGAAAGGATAGAAGCCTGACAGCTTTAATATATGTTCACATACATGCTTCCATTTGACCCTGTGTAGACCCTGAAAAACTTCTCTCTACCAAAATAGAAACAGTCTAAACTCATTTCAGCAGGGGCAAGTTGATCTCAATAAAACAAAATATTACTATCTCAAAGAGGAGAATTTGGGATGATTGCAAAAGTGTTTTAACTGTTCTATTTAAATTGACAACAGTAATAGTATCTTCATCGTTAGAATATACTGTGGGAAACTTGTCCATATTCTCTTCTTAAATTTTCTGTATTATGAAAAAAACCTTTGAGAACTAAAAATTTATTCTATTTTTGGCAGGCTGACCATTGCTTCCAAGTGACTTTTTTTTTTTCTGTTGTATCACTCCACTACCCTGGCAGCTGAGTTCATCTAAAACCAACAAGCATTTTCCAGTGTAATGGGCTTGGTTCTTTTGCCATGTGGAGATCTGACTTCAGTCAGCTGAATGACAGTCTCATGACATGTTTCAAACATCCATATGTTCTAGGGACCAGAAATAACCTTCTCCATACTCTAGTCAAGAAAATATTTCTTGACTAGAGTATTTCTCAGGACAATATTGCTTAAGTTAAAAAACAACTGTTCCTTTGTATTATTTTTAATATAGTAAATCAACATTCTTTGATCAGTGTGTGGCATAACAAAAATCTGTGAGAAGAAAGCAAATAAGTCTAATTAGGTCACATTCTTGTTATTTGGAAACTAGCATTTTTCTCCATTTTATACTTACAATAAGAAACACAACTTCTCTTTTCAGGGAAGAGTAAACAAACAATCTTTTTATAGAATTTAACATAAAAAGACCATTCTGGCTAAGTATGCAAGGAAGAATAAAATCCTCAAAATCCTTTGTATTTGGATTTTTTTCCTGGAGTTTTCTAATGTTACTATGTATAGGAAAAATTTTTTTTAATTTAATATTATAAAGAACAGGGCTCACAATGTCTAAGTTAAAAAATTAGGTGAGTTGATGGAGGAAATCCTGAACCCAGACAAATGGATGTAGTTGTGAAATTTACATCCTTTTTCCTATTTCAGAGATCTGAAAGGGGTTAGTTCCAATATGGAGGATTTGTTCTATCTAAATAAGATTTAAGTAGGTAAGAGATATCAAAGAGGCCACAGCTACCAAACTCCATCTATAAAAACGGGAAATTCATGGGATTTTACTAGCCAAAAATTTTCACTGATTAATAGCCAGATGACTGCTATAGACATTAGGAAGAATAGAAATGAGTGGTAGGGAGAGCATGGTACCCTCCAACTCCAAATCTATAGAACTGGGACTCCATCCTTGAGGCCATTATGAGTTATAAAGCTTTGGTGCTATTGCAGAGATAATAGAGGAAGGTTTTATCAAGATAATGCTACCGAAGACTAGGCTAAAATTTCATCTACTCCTCTACTATTTCTATAAATATTTACTGGACACTTACTGTTTTCCAGATACTGTTCTTGGTCACAGGACACAGCAGTGAATGAATAATCAGAACAAAATCCTTGCTGTTAATAGAGTATATATTCAAATTGGAATATAGACCTTTTTAAAAAATAAATGGAATTTTTAGTATGTTTAATAGTGATAAGAGTTAAGGAGGAAAAAATAAGCAGGAAGGATGAGAGAGGGGTTGATATTTTACATAGGATGATCAGGGGAGGGACTCGCAAGTGAAAAAAACTTGAGGCAGTAGGGTATCTGTCAGTTCATTTCATGGCCAATATTTCTGTTGCTGGGAATATGATGGACTAAAAATTGTGAGCAGTCCCTTTAGAAAACATCTTTAAATACTGAATATGATAGAAATGGCACCTGTATGAGATTTCTCTAGTTGTATAACAAATTACTTAATGGCTTAAAACAACAGTGAACATTCATTCTCTCTCACAGTTATTGCAGATCAAGAATTCAGGAGCAACACAGCTGGCATCTGCTTCCAAGGTAACTCCTTCATGTAATTGGAAAGTTGATGCTAGTTGTTGATGGAAGCCTCTGTCCGTCCCCATGTGGACCTCTCCACAGGCTCCTTGAGTCTCCCTACGTGATGGTTTTCCCTAGAGCGAGCGATCCATGAGAGAGATCAAGAGAGAAGCCGTAATGTTTTTATGACCTATCTTTGGAAAATACACATTGCTATTTTCACATTATCCTAATGGGCCCACTGTCCACCTTGTTTCATGTGGGAGGGAACTACACAAGGATGTGAATCCCAGGAAGTAAAGATCATTGAAGGCCATCTTGGAAACTCTATGTACGTAGGGATACACTCAAGAAATAAGGAAAACCAGCTAGAAACGCTGCAAACAGTGCTAAGCAGCGCTGAACTACGGGCACTCCAAGGGATTCGCCAGTCTCCGTCTTTCTGGGTCTGGGGCATGATCTCTAACCACAGTAGTTATTAATAGCTAAGGCTTAGACCCAGAAAGATGAGGATTTGGAATAAAAACCTAACTGTATAGTTGGAACTCTGAAAGTGTTACACCCTTAGCAAAAGGCGGACTAAAAGAAACTACCCACTAAGACAGGAAAAAGTAAATGCCATCTTTATTGGCCTGAATTCTAGGGGGAAAAAAAATGGTTCCCTAAAAATTTGTAGTCACAGTTGGACACTTATAGCTTTGGGTTTAGATTTATACTTCTTGCATTAACCAAGAATCCCAAATTTTAAAAATCAAGGCATTATGAGTGAGACTCAAAAGAATAAGTTATAGACGGAAACACCCAGGATTTCAGATAAAAGGATTATGAAAATAAAAATCTAATGTAATTATATTTAAAATAATAAAAGAAATTTAAAATGGAATAAACATATAAAAATAATCAGTCAGATTTGAAAACAAGAACACTAACAACCACAACCTAGGAATAAATAATATAATAATCAAAATTACATCTCACTGGGACTTTCGACTTGTACCATGTCAAGCAAGGAGGTAAACAAGCCCTCTTCCCTAAAAAGCAACCATGAAGCTGGATAAAACCCCATATGATCATTTCAATAGGCACAGAAAAATTATTTGGCAAAACCAATGCCATTTATGTTAAAAAAAATCACAAGAATTATAAATAGAAGGTAACTGTAGCAGCTTAGTAAGGGCATCGGTGAAAAACCCATACTTAATGATGAAAGACTGAATATTTCTTCCATAAGATCAGGAGCAAGGCAAGGATATCCACTCTTGTTACTTCTATTTAACATTGTATTGAGATTCTTCTATTCAGCATTGTATTGGAGGTTCTGGCAGGAAATAAAAGGCATCCAATTTTGAAAGGAAGAAGTAAAATTATATTTATTCAGGAAACATGATTCTGTATTCAGAAAAACCCAAGGATTCCATTAGAGCTAATAAACAAGTTAAGCAAGTTTGGATATAATATACAAAAGTAAAATTTATTTCTATATTCTAGTAATAATCTGAAAAACATTAAAACAATTCCATTCACAATTTCATTAAAAGGAATTAAATATTTAGGAATAAATTTAACAAAAGAAGTACAAGATAAGTACATGGAAAACTATAAAATTTGGCTGAGAAAATTTATAGAAGACCTAAATAAATGGAGAGATGTTTCATGTATATGGACTAGAAGATTCAATATTAAAATGGAAATTTTCTCCAAATTCTCCCTAGTAAAAGAATTGCAGAAATTGACAAACTGATCCTAAACTATATATGGAAGTGGAAAAGACCAGAATAGCTAGAACAATTTTGGAAAGGAAGAAAAAATTTGGAGAACTTAGAACTCTTGATTTCAAAGGGTAGTAAAAGACTAGAATAATCAAGACAATGTAGTAGTCGCATAAGAATAGGCCTATAGTTCAATGAAACAATTTAAAATACTTAAATAAACCTTGACATTTATGGTGAATTGATTTGCAGCAATGGTGCAAGGCAATTCCTTGGGTAGAAAGGATAGTCCTTTCAAAAAATAATGCTGGGACAATTGAGTATCTACATGCAAAAAGAGAAGTTTAGACCTTACCTCACACCATTCATAAAAATTAATTCAAATGGACCTTGATGTGAAAGCTAAAATTCTTAATTTTTGCCCTTTGTGTCTGTTTGTTTTGTTTGTATTTGATACATATCTATTCTTCAACTCTCCCAGAAATATAAATCTCTCAATACCTCAAATATATCAGGTACCCTGTCAGTGTCAGGGTTTTGGACGTTCTCTTGAAGCCTTCGGTTCTGTGCCAATGTGGATAGATTTCTTTCTGCGAAAGATTTGTCATCACTGGGCTCTCCGTCTCTCTCATGTTTGAGACCCTAATTCATGGGTCCATAATCATCCTCCTTCTTGCTTTATTCTCTCCAGAATATTTTTGAGAAAGGATGCATAGGTGATAAATTTTTGAGCCTTTAGAAGTTTGAAAGTTCTTTATTGTATGCCCATCCTTAATTGTTCATTTGGCTGGGTCTAAATTTTTAGGTAGGAAACACTTTTTCTTAAGAAATCTATGGCTTTGACCAAATGACTTCAGGCATCCAGTGAGCCAGTCTGATTCTCACTATTTAATGCAATGTCTTTCTCTTCTCAGGCAATTTTCGAATTGTTTTCACCCTGTGTTTAGTGATTTCATGATGAAATCTTTGGTGTAGTTTTATTTTCATGCTGCACCCAGTGGGCCCATTTTTCCAGTTCTGGGAGATTTTCTTGAATTATTTGATAACTCACACCTTCTCCCCAGTTGGATTGCTGTGCTTCTCTTTATGGAACTTCTGTAATTTGGATGGAAACTTCTTTACTGATTTGGTGTTATTAAAAATGGTTATTTTTGCACTTTATTTTCATCTCTGGTTTTTGTTTTGTTCTGTTTCTTTACTATCTTGAGGGGTTTGTTTTTGTTTTTTTGCAACATTACCTTCTAAGTCTTCTTTTGAGCTTCTCATTTATGGTATTTTATTTGTAATCTCCCAGACTCCTTTTATTATCTATTGTTTCTTTCTCATGGCATCCTGCTATTATTTCACTGATGGTATGTTACTTCTTACTCACGAGGATAAAAATGATGGATTTTTGTTGTATTTTGTTTTCTCAGGATAGTTGCTCAGGTTGCTTCTTTTTTTTGATGATTTGCTTTTTTTTTGTCTCTAAATTTCATTTTAGAAGAGTTAGAGGATTTTCAAATACTTTGTTATCTTGGCGGTTCATTCATACTGAAAGCTGGGGTGCTTCAGGGGAAGTCTAGGTCCCAGTGAGATCTGTATACTGTGGTCTTCATGGTCGGGTGGTCTGACTTGGCAGTTTTATTGAATCCCCAGCGTCCGTATCTTTAGGCTCAGTAGATTCTCCAGTGAATAATCTTGTCTGGAGAGTTCAAGTCAGCTGTCAGCGTTCTAGAAGTTAGGGCAGAAAGGACCTTATGACATTCTGTACTTCAGGTATCCATTCTGTTCCTTTCCAGGACTCTTGTCCTCAGTGCTCCCTGGTCCCCTCACCCGCTTCTCCAATTAGAGTTGCTCCATTACTCTTCCTGGAGAATAAACCTTCAGTTTGGGGATGGATCGGAAGAGGATCACTGACCCTGCTGAGTGGAGTAGCGAGAGCGTTTGGATGCCCAACTGCTTCCTAACTTTTCAAACAATCTCCTTGTTTTCATTGCCCTCCTCACCCCATAACCTTCCCTTGCAGCAGTTTCTGGGGTCTATATTTCTGGGCCTTTTGGAGATTCAGGGATTTAGATCACCTTTCTCCTGGACTTTACTATTAGGTTAGGGTTTAGTTTTCTCAGATTTGCTAAGTTGGTCACCTGATCCGTATGCTTTGTAGTTCCCCCAAATTTGCTGCTCTTTTCTCTCCTTGTATTCTCTTTTTCTTTGTGAGTTCAGGGCTTTGAAAAATCTTGTTAGTGAATTTCAGGAGGGATGGTGTCTAGGTAATGTAAGCATTCAATTGACTATCTTTACTTGGAAATGTGTTATATTTTTCTTAAATCTTTTTGTGGGCCAGAAAGTTTTCATCATTTAAACTGGTTAAGTGGTTAATTCGTATTTAGAAATAGGTACATTCAGGGCAAGGCTAAAGGGAATTATGAATTTTAAGAATGACAATGTATTGTCAGCATAGCCACGTGGATCAACCTTTCTCTACCAGAGAACTTACATTTCTCCAGATCTCAAAGGAAATTGTTATTCTTTTCTTAATAAATGTAAATTTTAAAAATACTTCTTGAATTTTTTTCTTTCTACACATTTCACTCCTCTATTTTTTAAGAGTAGCTGTTGAAAAGTGATTTAGTAAATTAGGAATTAAGGAGCAATAAAAAATAACCCAAAACATTCACATTTTCAATTTCCAGAATGAATGACTAGTTCAAAATAATTTCCTAGCCCCTAGACTTGTATTATAACCTTCTCACAAGTGAATAGCTGTCTCAGAACTCTCAGGAACTAGATATTTCCGACAGGTCAGGGGGCGACATGATGCAGCTCCTAGAAAGCGAGTGCTTTGCGAGTGATGTCAAAAGCCTCAGGGGGAGTTTGCAAGTCTGAGGGGCTTTGTTCACCCAAGTCGAACTCAAGGGTCCCAAGAAGTCACCACTCAAGAGACAAGGGAATGAAAGTTCTGTGTCTGATTTCAATGTGCTCCTTGATCCCTGAGTAACTGCCTGTAACTCCGCTTGCAGACTCCTCCGCCAGTTGGTAAAAATTCACCCTTAGGGTCAAAACTGCTGGTTTGGTTAGTCTGCTGGAAAATTATATTAAACTCAACTCATCCCACGGTGGTTGGGTGGGGCTCCTCTGCCCCATCACACTTTCCCTTTGCCTTTGGTGGTATTTCCCCCAGAACTCTTCACCTCTGTATTTACCATTCAGACATGCTGGAGTGGACCACTTCTCTGGTAACCCTGTTATCGGAGTCAGCCAAGGTCAGCAGGACTCTGCATGTTTTTAATTATAGGGTTTTTAAATGTTTCCTTCTGCTTTCCTGTATTTCACGTCTGCTGTGCTTTTCTGTAGTCACTTCTATACTTTTCTGTCTTTCCACTCTCCTTTTCCACTGTCATCCAATTTCAGAAGGAATCCTGCCATTCATTAATGACCAGTGGAATGGAAAAAAAGAGATAACTTCTGAAATTTTCATTTACAAGTGTGACTTAAATGGACAAAAAGAAATTGATTTCAATTTCTTGAAATGGAATGTATTTGTCATGCAAGAACAGGTGCAGGGTGGGAAGTAAACAAAACACTGATGGCTTGACTAACTTTTCATGGTTTTGTTCTAGAGAAATGATTTCTAGTGGTGAAGAACAGTTTTTTTGTTTTTAGGCTTATATATTTATTTTATTTAACATGTACTTATATAGCTTCCTAGTGCCAAGCTTTAAGGACTTTATAAATATGAGCTCACTTAATCCTAACAGTCCTATAAAATAGCCATTAATTTTATCCATGCTTTGTGAGTGATAAAAAATGACACTCAGAGAGGTTAACTAACTTCCCTAAGCTAACACAGCTGGCAAGTGGCATGGCTGAGATTTAATTCCAGGTGGTTCCCTGCTCCAAAGTCCATGCTCTTCGTTTTCTAAAAAACTGAACCCCTACGTTATCTATAGGTATTCTCAGCTTGTAGAAATTAAATGGGGAAGGAAGAAAGGAAAGGAGAGGGAGAGGAAGAGGGAAAAGGAGAGGAAAACAGAGGGAAGCAGGGAAGAGGAGAGTCACGTGAGAAAAAAAATCACCAGTGACAATCATCACTACCATCAACCTTGGTTTATTTAATTTGATACCATACATTTAAAGTGTGCACCATTTGAAAATGCTTTCAATGTAATCTTACATATGTGGCAAAGCAAGCATGCCTATACTTGAAAGCAGTGTAAGAGTGCATTACAATGTGAGTCTGCTTCAAATATTTATTTTAATTTGCTGAGTAGATTATGATGATGGAGGAATAAAGAGACTATTTCATCATATTTTTCGGGATATTCAGAAGCTTCTCAGTAACTGGCTAAGGAAAAATATGCATATCAGAATAAAGTTTCCAGTTTCTACTGTGATCCTAAGAATTATATTCTGTAGACTCAACTGAGTTTTGACTTTTGCAAAAAGAGGTTAAATAGGTATTAGAGAGATGCTCTCTGTGAATGTGTTTTCTAGGCACATATAGCTGCCTCATAACAAATAGACATTCTTAACGTGGTTATGAAATATAGGATGAAACTGGACATGTAGGTTAACACTGCACTTGTGTGCACGCTGCGGAGGCAGTAGTCTGGAGCATGTCAGGATGCACAGGAAATAAGACTGGAAGTGGAGCTGAAACAGTGGGACCCAAAGAATGATAGTGTGTGAAGCGAATTGAGTAAATGTAAGACAAGAAGACACAAAAATATTTATGTAACAAAGCTAACGATTCAAAATGTCATGCCCAAACATTCATTTGTTTGACTGAATTTGCTTCCTAATAAATTAATTTGATAATTGAAGCAGTCATGCTTTGGGGAGTCACATAACAAAATGCATTGGCACTTCAGACTTCTGTGAACATTACACTCTAGTCCTGCCAGAATGGCATATCCCACTTGTTTCTTTAGTGCTTGGATGCATTATATCTTTATAAAGGCTTAAAACTTTGTGTCTTGGCTCCACTAAGAGTATCTTGATACAGCTCTTTCTTATATAAATACTCTTCCCCCAAATTTTTGCTTTGTTTTAGCTACTCTCCATGTTCTGATAATTCTTACCACATGGAGCAAAACATTTCGACACTTTTATTTAGGAGAGCAGAGGCCCTTAGTTTTGTTCTTTCTTTTGATGGAACTCAAAATAAGGAAGGGATAATATTTCAAAAATGATTTTATATTAAAGAAAAATGTGCTCTATCTCCACCTCAGAAGGGGAAAAAAAATCCCTATCAGGTTTTGGACTATGTATAATTTGATTCTTCTTGTGATATTCCCTAAGTTATTATTTAAATCACTATAATGCAGCCAAGAGCATGAGGGGACAGGTTTTTTTTTTTAAGTGAGTTTTGTTCAGTGATATCTCCGGGGTCTGTAAATATAGGCACACAATAGGTTCACAAAAGTATTTGTGAATAAATAAATAAAATAACATTCTGGAATGCAATCTGAATGAAAAACTCATGAATTGCAAAAAAAAAAAATTTTAAGGGATTAATCCCAGTGAATAATGGAAGTGTTCTTTTACAGGGCTGTGTAAGCATGATGGTTTCTTAGGAAGGTTTTGCTTCACAAGACCTGTGGGAAAAAAATTTATGTTTGCTGGTTTAGAAGTTCTCATAAAAATCACCTGCTCTAATTTTTAATCATTGGTAAGAATACGAAAGCTTGTAAATCCTGGGAGCTATTCACAAAAGGCTGGATAAAAAAAAAAATCTTCTCCATTATAGAATGTATATTGTGAGCATTTCTTTCTACTAAATATTTGGTAGTATTTCTAAATTTTAACCTGTTCTTTCTATAAAAATGATACTTTTCTCACACTTTCTGATTTTCAAGTTCTGGGGCTTCCCCACCTAAAATTTGTCCTCTCGATAGAGATCTGTCTTTTAAGCAAAACTGCATAGCAGACTCCTGACAAATCTGACATCATATCTCATATATAGATTTAAATTATATTTAAATCTTTGACTTTCCTTTTTAGGCTGGGTCTTTAGGTAAGCACCACTCCTACTATCGTCTCTTTGCACCGACTTGGCCGTCCCTCTTGTCAAGATCTATGTTAGTTGGGCAGGGCTGTCTTGGATAATCTGGTTAGGTTTCTGTTTTCTGTTGGAACATTCCAGTCCTCTGTTCTCCTGGTTTACAGTCTTTACTGTGAAATATGACCAAGTAGGCAAGTCAGGGCAATGGCTGTAATCAATGGAGAGCTACTTGAAACTGACAGTCGGAAAGAGGTGGAGACCATGTGGGCTGCCGCCATGTGGTCCATGTTGGCGGGACTCTGGTATTCAATACCATCCTCTTCCCTTTCATTTTTACACATCTCCCACTCTTCTGACTCATTCAGTAGAATTCAATCTGTTGCTTTTTCTGGTTCTTTCTTTTTCCATTCTTGGCCACCCAAGAAATGTGCAGAATTCACATTTCCTTAGACAACACTTTTCAGGTAATTTCTTCAAATTAAAGGGGTCATTTGCTTCATTAGGTAGCTCCTAATTGAGAGTAAATAAACTTGAAGAAATGACTACCGTGTGATTGATCATCTTGCCTAACTTTGCCACCCTCAAATAACATGCATTTTATCACATGGTGTTTACATTTGTTCACAGTGAATTGAAGAATTAAAATTAATATTCTTTACTCAGTACTACCTATTATTTCCTTTGGAAATACATCAATCTGGGAATTTCTGCAACACTGGATTAAGACATCACTTTTAAAGAGGAAGGAAGAACAGAACAGGAGATGGTCTGTATGGCTGATCATCTGACTTCCTCTTTGTGGAGTCAGGTCAAAGTGATCCTATAGGTCAGATCAGGCCCTTTTCTTGGAACATTTAGGCCTCCTAAATATCCTCTACATGGAAAAACCTACCTCGCAAGGGTGAATAGTTTTAAAATATCTTCAAAACCAAACACTGATTAGTCATAAAAGCTTTTTAACAGTATTGAAAATACTAAGAATAATACTTTGATTTCCCTAGTTTATATCCCAAACCATGATAGGTTTTGACTCCCTTAGATTTTTTTTCTGTCTTAACAGCCCTGCAATGTAAGTTGCAATAATAAAAAACTATTTGTTTTCTTAGAAAAAGAAAATAAGTTTTCTTTTTAAAATTTAGGTTTTCAGAGTATTTTGTACTTGCTAACTGGGTAATGCTTATGATCACAGTCTGAATTATCTGAATGCCTCACTCTCTGTCACTAGGAGTCTCAAAATAAACCTACAGTTTGAAAAAATGTGATCATGGCAATTCTTTTCATAACTCTTTGCTGCTGTGACGTTGAAGGATGGATTACATACTTGAGAAAGCTACATTACTTTTTTTTCTAAGTTTTTCTTTGTAAGACATATACTCTTATTTTATATCATATGAAGCTTAAATTTTCAACATGTCTAGTTCTCCTATTCCTAACATCTGAAAAAAAGGAAGAAAATGGATTGATAATTGCCATTTCCCCTAAGATGCATAATGGGATTATTATTAAGTTGTGTGTGTGTGTGGAGAGAGACGGGAGAGAATAAGAGAGCAATAAAATGTAAAAAGATGACTCATTTTCTTCAATGTCACTCAGACTCACCTCCCCTTGTCATATCATGTTCCTTACCATGACTTTTTAAGCATTACATTTTTATATGTTCCATTGCCACATAACCAATGTTGGTATGTAGCCACTCCTCTGAGAACTCAGTAACATAATGTTTTAGAGACTGTCAAGAAAAGCTCCAAACATCTGTAACAAATTGGTTTTCTGTTTATTTATATTCAATAAAAATACTACCAATAAAGAGTATTGATAAGAGATGTCAACATTTTTCTAAGATATGTATCAGCTTATGGGATTAATAAATATTTGATATTATAAGGAATTTCTTCCTTCATAGTTGAGAGAAGATCCTGAGGTTGTTGCTCTTCTGGGCAATTTCTTCCTCCGTTTTCTCTAAATGGGGGGAGTTGTCCACTGACCTCATAAAGTCACTGTGAAGATCAGATGAGACAGTTCGTGTAGCATACCCGCAGCACTCAACAAATGCATTACTATTATTATTAGCGTCATCGTCATTATTGTAGTTTTTACTACTAAGGCTGACAACGCGTGGCTCTGCCCATATCCTCTTCTTACCAGTTATTCTTCATTGATTAAGTGATTAAGTGATGGAATTCGTTTTACCAAATGTCAATTTCCACAAACGTCTTCAAGGAGGAAAAGGGAGAGAAAGAAGGCATTGTGAGCACACGTGTTCTCCCCAAGTATAAAGGTCCCTAGAAATTACCCTGTGGTCACGCTCCTGTGTTTTCATTATTGCTGATAATTTTTCTACTAAGGCTAATTTTGCAATGGCCTGGGGTTTTGATTGATTCTTTTTACGCAAACTCTGCTGTAAGTTAGGTGACAGCAATTATCTG
>JAVSCE010011708.1:0-26947 GCA_032199065.1 Smutsia gigantea | reverse complement strand
TTGTTATAAAAAAGGAACAATCAATAAACAAATTCTTGCTATTGAAAATATGATTGCTAAAATTTTTAATTCAACAAGAGAGTAGGACATTCAAAAAGGAAATCTCACAGAATGTATAACAAAAAGACAAAGAGATGGAAAATATATGAGAAAAAACAAGAATCATGAAGATTCCATCTAGGTCTAATATCTGATCAGAGAGAATAACAGAAAGAGGGAAACAAGAAAATCAAAGGGAGCAAATTATCAAATAAATAAAGGAAAAGGTTTTCTCAGAGCCATTCTCACACAATTCTATTGGCTCTGCCATTTTTTTGTGTCAGATGTGACCTCAGGTTTTCTTCCCTCAAAAATAAGGCCATAGCAGTTCTAGGTCTCATATCCACACATACCTCTGTATAGGAGAAAGAGCTCGTTTCTCCAAACCATCCACCATCCTAGGTTTCATTCTATTTTGTACACATAGGTTAACAAAACCATTCTGGATCCAGTCACTATGCCTAGTGGCCAGGAGAATACCATATTATTAATGACTTTCACCTGGATTAATGCTATCCCTGAATTATCATTAAGGGAAAAATGACTGAGACATGCTGCTATTCAACAGGAAGCTGCAGAAGAGATACAGGAGAAGCACCCTTCACTATGCAATATTTAATATACAGTATTGTGACATTTAAGTACACCAAGCATAAAGACACAACTGTTAAGAGTTAACAGAGAGGAAAAATGACTCAGTTAAAAAGGAACAAAAAATCATAGCAGTACCAAACTTCTCATGGAGCAATGCCTTCAATAATTTGAGGAAAAATGACTTTCAATCTAAAATTTTAAATTCAACTAAAGCATCAATCAAATATGAGGACAGAATAAGAACATTTTCAAAATGTAAGGATTTGAAACTACCTTCTCTAACGAAGTTCCTCAAAGATGGACTCCATTGAAAAGAGGGAATAAACCAAGAAAAAGGAAGACATCAGATCCAGTAAAAAGAGGCTTCAGACCAGTAGAGAAAGAAAAAAATGTTGACCTGTAAATATATTCTCTATACAGATACGGTGTTTATATGTATCCTTCAGTAACTAATACACTGCTTGTGTGACTTAAAAAGAAAACACACATAAGTTGAAAATTATTTTCAGGAAATAATACAGGTTATCTATATGCCAAATTAATCCAGATGAGAACTGAAGTGATGTTTTAATATTAAAGAAATTCTAAACAGTAAAAGAATGATTAGCCATAAGAAAATCGGTATTCTCCAAGCAGTTTGAGATGTATTTGTTATAATCATGAGATCATAATTTATGAGATCAAAAAGCCTATTACATTTCTATTAGTTTTCATGATTTCTACAAAATAGTTAAGAAACTTTAACTCTGTAAATTCTTCTAAATTCTACTCCTTTTCAGCAATTTCTCAGTTAAATTCTTTGTAAAAAGTAACATCTTGTGCTAAAAAATTACCTCTATTGTTTTGGGGAAAAAAGAATTATAAAACAAAAGACTAACTTACATGTGAAAGTCACAAAACGGCAACCTGTTATAAATAAATGTTTAAAATGAAAATGAATCTAAATGCTTTCAATGCTCCATTAATATTTAAAGGACTAAAAATATGCAGTTCCATAGTTGTCTTAGAATGAGTGAAGACTAACTTGAAGAATTATAGCTCTTCTAGATTCATTTTTTTCTATAATTACTCAATTCTACATTAGAATATGGAAGACCTCTATTGGAGTCTTTGCACCAGTGTTTCATAAGTGGATTTAACTATAAACCCTGTTATACAATGTCTTCCATAAAGGCAATATATTTCCAATATTTATGTCCTTAAGATATCCTATAGTAAAATTAATATTTCCATACAGGAAAAGAAGGAACTATTTAGTCCAGACAACTTGATAACATCTCTTTCAACTATAGTTATAATTATCATGTATGAACTTCTAAAGCAGTTGTCAAGATTTAACATTAGCATTAATTTATGTCATAACTGACGGTTACTATAAAGATAATGGCAAAGCATCTATTTCTCCAAAGATAGCATGGATTGAAAGGGAAATTTCTCCTTAATTATTACTAATCTGCTCATTTTTAATTAAATTGATTAGTAATTTATTATCTTTCCCTTTCTTGGAAGGCTGTTATTATCCCATAGCTTTTCCAAAGTTATCAGTGATTTTTAAGCAATCCAATTATTTCTAGTGTAATAATTGGTTTCTGCTAAAAACTTAATACCCAGTTTCTTTGTATGCTGAAAAATAAATTTTGAAAATGTAGAATTTGCATTCAGTATTTCATACTTCAAAGTGAACATTTTTCAAGATCTTAGTTGTCTGCATGGACAAAAGACCATTAAAAGTGGAACTCTTTATGACTTCCACCCTTGTTTGATAATCAAAATTATTGTTATTAGTATTTATTTTCCCAGAGGAAAAAAACCAGGTCCCTGTGATTTCCTTTGAAAAGTATCTACATCTTAGGCTATCCATAACTAAACAGTAAATTATGGAATGTTTCAAGGTATTAGCTCTATCCGTTTCTTACTTAGAGGGTAAACAGAAATGAAAATGTTCTGACATACAAAATATGAAATATTTTAATCAAGCAAACTTTAAAAGAAATTAAGTACTTCATATAGTTTTTGAATCAAAAACCATATTAATTGATTAAATCTAAGGTATATCATTGAAGTAACTATTTGAGACTAGCAAATTTTCATGGGTTCATGCCACAACTCCTAAAAAGCTGAATTTCTCTGAAGAATGAGAAAATGAAATACAATGTCCCTTGGTAGAAGGGACAGAAATCTTCCTTTCCCCTGAGAAAAAAATGATAAAATATGCAGGAGATAGTGGCTTAAATTCTCAATTTCATTATATGAATTGACTCTAGTTGACTGGATAAAATTCATATTCAAATAGTTGGCTATCAATGAGAAGGAAAAGACAGTAGCTTAATATAAAATAACCTCCATTAATTAACATTTACTGAGTATAGTACCTACTAGATACATGAGCCCCTACACTCTCTCCTAAACTTTCTGTCTAGAGAAATTAACACTGAATGCACAAGGGCTGCCAAACTTTTATATACAGGGACTTAAATATTTAATTCATACCACTTCTAATAGATTTTAAGCAAGGCTCTATTTTTCACTTTCTTTAAGTCTACTCAGATTTCACCATAACAGAAAGGTCTTGCTTGACCACCCCTGCCATAACTCTTTATTACCTTGACTCTGATTCATTATTCTTCATAGTATACTTTACCACCAAACATATTATTTACTTGTTTCTTTGTTGTTTGTCTCCTTCCACTGGAAAATAAGTTCCAGCAGAACAGAAATTTGATCTGTTCACTGCCCTATCCCCAATGCCTAGAACTATACACCAAGCCTATTGTAGGCTTTCAAAAAGCAGTTGCTAAAAAAATGATTGAAAGGTTATTGGCTCCAAAATCATAAGGAAAAGGAAATTTTAAATATGTTTCACAATCCTGGATGCCAAAATATACCAAAAGTTTTATTTTTAAATGCTATTTAATATAATGGCATAATAACAGTTTTCTATCCAAAAAGACAAAATATCCTTTCAAAGAACAGTTGGGCTACTGACAGTTATAAATTATTTATTACTAAATAATTCAGAAAATGTAATTTAATAAATTACACACAAAAGTCAGTAAATGTAATTGGTCACTCTGCATACCTTAACAAGTTTCAAAAGCTCATAGAGATCTTCAACCTCATCACCTTCGCATCTGGTGTACACTCGTCCGGTATCCATGCTCTTTCCTCTTATGGTGCGACGATAGAGCGGAAGAGCCATCGCTTCTGCATACAAATCAATGGCATGATGACCCACTGTCTGATACATGTAGCTATCCAGCTCATCTGGACCCCCTGCAACAGTTAAAGTAGAAATAATCGGTAAAACATAGTGAAAAAGAGAGTGGATTTGAAATTCCATCTATTTTACTACATGGAGAGCAGTAACACATAACTGAAAAGCTTATTCCACTCTATCTCTCTGCATTTACAAGTGAAATAAAATATAAGAGCTGCACATTTGTCCATAGTTGTGTCCCATTAACATCAGCTCCAGTCATCTCTACTGCTAATTACAAATACAATTATATATAAATTTTTAAAATTATATACAATAAATGTTTAGAGAAGATGAATGTATCCAATAAATTTTGATTCGTTTACTCAATTAAAGATTTTATTACATAAATCGGTTTTCAAATCATTCAAGGTTACTCACAAAGTCATACAATTATAGAAGAAAACCTTTCTTAATTTAATACCTAAAGAGATAGGTGACAAACGTTTGTAAGAAAAAAATTTAGATGCTCTTAATATATTTTATATTCAGTGCTCTAATGAAACATATATAAATTTGGAGGTGGTACAAAATGGCAACATAAGGAAGACCCTGAACTCACCTCCTCCTATGGATATACCAAATCTCCAGCTACCTATGGAGTAAATCCTGTTGAAAAAAACCCTGAAAGTTAGCTGAACAGCCTCTTCCACAACAAAGGATAAAAGGGCCACATTAAGATGGCAGGAGAGGTGGAGATACAACCTCGCCAAAAAACCCACCCTTGGTTCAGCAACCCATAATAGGGAGGAATCTAACAGGACTGGGGCTTCTTTCTGAGGAGTGGGGGGTTTGTGCCCCACATCAGGCATCACAACCCCTAGGACCTGAACCAGAGAGATGAGCCCCAAACCAGGCAGGGCTTACATCTAGGGAACCCTAGGGGTTGTGGAGATCTGAGATACTCCTTTTGAGGGGTTAGCACACAGACTCACTCATCCTGGGACCTAGTGAAAAGGCAGTAATTCAAGTGATGACTAGATTATATATGAAGGAAATTCATTTATTAATCTAAAAGTATGCACCCAAAGGGCAGGGACCAGCTGGGACTTTAAGGGACAGAGGCACTGGTGAGTACCATTTTTGCACTATCCTTCTACATTGCTAGTGCAGACAGGCACGCACACACAGCCTCACTAAAGCCATGGGCATGCCCTATGCCCAGCACTCTTCTCCAGCATCTCTAAAACTGCAGATGTGCTCTGCTCCCAGTGCTCACCCCCTGCATCACTAAAGCCATAGACAAGCCCCACTCTCAGCAATCTCCAGGACCCTGGCCAAAGCTGGGCAAGTGCAGTCCACAGAGGGAATGCCTCTTGATCACCTGGCCCTGGTGGCCAGAGGGGGTTGTGTTTCTGGGCCCCCTAGAACTACAACAGGGCAGTTCTGGGCAGGCTACCACACCCAGTGTACTACACAAACAGCAGACTGATACACACCTACACTCTGCTTACGGAAAAGGTCCATGTACTTACACTGGAGCTTCAATCTGAGGGACAGGTTTCAGTTTTGCCACACATCCAGAGGCTACAGAGGCACTCTCAGGAAACATGAGTAGGGAGACACTATTTTAGTGCCCTCCCTTGGCCTCAGAGTTCACTGGTACCTCCCAGAAAGGACCTATTATGCTTGTTTGAAGCCCTGATTTTTTGCTCACTGTTACCTAGGGGACATCTCCAGATCCCCTGGTCTGAAGGTCAGCAGGGTTTACAACTGCAGTCCTACAGGACTGCATGTATTTGCATACTTGAAAAGCTGCTACCTAAGGATCTGGCTTCAATCAGCCTGAAACTTGGGATCACTCCCTTTGAACACTAGTAGGTATTGGCACAACCTCAATAACTGTGACCAACAAGAAAAAATCAGGCTAATCAGACAATCACAAAGGTTCAAGAGACAATGAAGAGCTAGGACAAGATTGAATGATAAGGTTCACCTCCTACAAAAGGCAACTAACTCCTTTAAGACTGGGAGAGACAGCTTTTTCTCCTATACATAGAAATAAACACAGAATGTCCAGCAGAATAAGGAATCAGAGGAATATGTTCTAAATTAAGAACAAGATAAAATCTCTAAAAAAAAGTCTTTAATAAAACAGAGATAAGTAATCTACCTGATAAAGGAGTTCAAAGAAATGGTTATAAAGATACTCCCTGAACTCAGGAGAAGAATAAACACAGAACAAGAGATGGAAAACCTAAGTGCCAAAGAGAAGTCACAGAGCTTAAGAACACAATAACTGAACTAAATATACCAGAGGGATTCAACAGAAGACTGGATGAAACAGAAGAACAGATGAGTGAGCAGGAAGATAAAGCAACTTAACTCACCAAGACAGAGGAAGAAAAAGAAAAAAATAATTTTAAAAAGTTAAGATAGATTAAAGGACTTCTTGGACAGCATCAAGCAGTATCATATTCACACTATAAGAGGCTCAGAAGAATGAGAGAAAAGGGCAGAAAACTTATTTGAAGAAATAATGGCTGAAAACTTCTCTAACTGGAGAAAGAAATAGACATCCAGGTCCAGAAAGTACAGAGTCCCAAATAAGAACCCAAAGAGATTTACACCAAGGCACATTAAAATGTCAAAAGTTAAGGATAAAGAGAATATTAAAAGCAGCAAGAGATAAAACAACTTGTGACAAGTTGGATCCCGATAGGACTGTCAGTTTTCAGCAGAAACTTTGCAGGCCAGAAGGGAGTGGCATGAAATATTCAAAATGCTGAAAGGAAAAACCATCTAACTCAAAATACTCTACCCAGCATGATTAATCATTTAGCATTAAAGGAAAGATTCACCACTACTAAACACATAAGAAATGTTAAAGGGACTTCATTAAAATGAAAACAAAAGGCACTAATGAATAACAAGAAAATATATGAAAGTAAAAATCTCATAGTAAAGGTGATTATATAGTAAGGGTAGTAGATGGATCACTTATAAAACTAACATGAAGGTTAAAAAACAATGTAAAATTAACTTTAACTACAATGATTAGTTTAGGGATATACAAAATAAAAAGATGTAAAACATGATGCTAAAATCTGAAAACATGGATGGCCTTGCTCTGTTATAGCTCCCACTATCTCCTGACTCCCAGATCATCATCTGATCTTCTGAGGCAGGGAGCACTTCTGGCCCCTGTGGTCAAGACCTAGTAGACCAATTAAAGATGGTAGAATAAGAAAGTGAGATGGAAACCTCCTCCCAGAAACACATAAAAGAGGAAAATACAGCAAATGCAACTAGACCTTAAAAATGACCTAACGACGGAAGAACAGACCCCTTACACCTGAGGAAGAGAGGACCAGAAAAGGGTGAGGTTGCAAGGCTGAGATCAAGTAGGACCCAAGCCCTTCCCCTTGGGAGGTAAGGAACAGGTGGGAGAAAGAGGAACAGAGCAGGGAGCAGATAGGAGCTCAGAAGCACTGCATGCCTGGCCCTAGAGATCTGCTCCAGGAGCATGAACTCACATTATGTTGGGTGCTGGTGATTCAGGGCTGGACAAAAGGGCAGGTGGAACCCTCTGGGAGGTTAAGACTCCAGCCAGTGTGGAGGGCAGGCACATTCTGCCAGTCCTGAGATGCAAATAAGAGGCAGCAGTTTGAAAGTTGCCAGCAATGGGAAGGTGACCAGAGGGGACAAAGGTTGGATGAAACTCTCTTCTCAGGAGAAAAGGCAGGTGGGGGATACCTCCCCAGCCCTTACCTTGGCCTAACTGATTGGGAACTCATGGGAGCCCCTGACACTCCATCCCCCTTGCTGGCAATGCAGCCCGAGGCTCCTCCCTGTGCACGCTGCTGACAGACAACACACTTGGCCCAGAGGCGGCATCAGACTTTGCTGCCTGGCAGACAGAGGGAGACTCTCCCGGCTTGTTTGGCTCCATTTCAGCCCAACTGGAAAGGTGCCTGGAGGAGCCAGCTTCAAGAGCTTCTTACTCCCAGTGGGTGTTCAAACCTGGTACAGTGTGTCCAGCCAGGGCACATTGGTCTGCTCACTCCATTAACTCTGTAGCCCCATCATTGCTGGCGGCCAGGAAGAGGGCAGTCCCATGTACAAAGACCTCAACAGATTCCTCAGCTGATCACAAAGGCAGCAGCTCAAGCAACTTCCCTCCCAGACTTAGACCACTACAGAAAACAGTCAAAAAGGCAGCCACCCCACAGCACACCAACAACTGGGGCCCCTGTAAAACAGAACCAGGTACTAGAAAGTAAAGAATCTTGAGCTTCTGGGCACCACAGCACACCTTCTTCATAAAGCTATTACTCTTTAGACCAGAAAGCATAGCAGAAACATCTAATACAAAGGAAGAAATGCAGAATCCCTGACAAAATGAGCAGGCAAAGGAATTTGATACAAACAAAACTACAAGACAAAACCCCAGAAAAAGGGCTAAATGAAATAGAGATCATCAATTTTCTTGATAAAGATTTCAATAAAAAAGTCATAAACATGCTCACAGATTTACAGAAAAGTATTCAAGATCTCAGGGAGGATGTTGACAAAGAGACAGACCTGAAAAAGAGCCACTCAGAGCTGAAGACTACACTACCTGAAATGAAACATACAGTGGAGGGATTTAAAAGTAGATTAGATCATGTAGAGGAGAAGGTAGATGAACTAGAAATTAGAGAACAGGAGAACAAAGAAGCTGAGGAAGAGAGAAAAAAATGATCTCTAGGAATGAAAGAATAAGAGAGCTATGTGACCATTCTAAACGAAACAGTATTTGCATAATAGGGGTGCCAGAAGGAGAAGAGAATGACAAAGGGATACAAAGTCTCTTTAGGAAAATAATTGTTGAAAACTTCCCCAATCTGGGGAAGGAAATAGACACTCAGGTCATAGAAGCAGAGATCCCCTAACAAAAGGAACCCCACTAGGACACACCAAGACATATAATAATTAAAATGGCAAATATCAAGGTTAAGGAGAATGTTGAAAGTAGAAGAAAAAAAAAAAGACTACTTATAAAGGAAATCCCATCAGGCTATCAGCAGACTTCTCAACAGGCCAGAAGAGAGTGGCATGATATACGTAATATACTGAAATTGAAGGACCTCTAACCAAGAATCCCCTACCTGGCAAGATTATCATCTAAATTTGAAGTAGGGATTTAAAAATTTCCAGACAAACAAAAGTTGAAGGAATTTGCCACCACTACGTCAGACTTACAATATATTAAAAAGATTGCTGTAGATGAAAATGACCTTAAGGCTAAATAGCTTTCACCAGTGAAAATAAACCTACAGTAAAGTTAGTAGACCAACAAATTACCAAACAGTAGGAAATTAAAACAAAACAAAAGAAGCAAAATCAACTACATACAAAATCATCAAGGGATACACAAAAAGTGCAGATTATGACATCTAATACAAAGTGGAAGAAGGGAAAAAATAAGTACCTTTAGATTGTATTTGAAACAGAGTAATCATCAATTTAAGATAGACTATTACATGGTAAAAAAGCTATCATTGAGCCTTAGTTAGCCACAAAGCTAAAGATTACAATAAATACACACATAAAAATAAGTAAATTAAAGAGAGAATCCAATTACAACCCTAAATAAAACCATCAATAAGAGAAGAAGAAAGGAACAGTGATGAGCTATAAAAAACAACCAGAAAACAATTAATAAAATGTCAATAAGTATATATCTATCAATATTCAACTTAAATGTAAATGGACTAAATGTACCAATTAAAAGACAGAGTAGCAGAATGGATAAGGAAACAAGACCCATCTATATTGCTGTCTACAAGAGACTCATTTCAGACTCAAAGACATACACAGACTAAAAGTGAAGGGATGGAAAAAGATACTACTTGCAAGTAACAGAGAGAAAAAAAAAGCAGGAGTAGCAGTACTTGTAACAGACAAAATAGACTTCAAAGTAGTAAGAGACAAAGGCCACTAAATTAATGATATAGGGATCACTCCAACAAGAGCATATAATCATTATTAAGTATCTATGCACCCAACATAGGAGCAATTAAATATATAAAACAGATACTAACAGAATTAAAGGGGAAATAGATTGCAATATCTTCATTTTAGGACACTTTAACACACGATTCATACTGATAGGCAGATCAACCAGACAGAAAATAAATAAGGAAACAGAAGCACTGAACAATACATTAGCTCAAATGGACTTAACAGATATCTACAGAACACTCCATCAAAAGCAGCAAGATACACATTCTTCTCAAGTGTATGTGCAACATTCTCCAGAACAGGCCACAAGAAAAGCCTCAATAAATTTAAAAAGACTGAAGTTATATCAAGGAGCTTCTCAGATCACAATGGCATGAAACTAAAAATAAATTATGCAAAGAAAACAAAGACTTATACACATGAAGGCTAAACAACATGCTTCTATATAATCAAGGGATCAATAAACAAATTAAAACAGAAATCAAGCAATACATGGAGACAAATAAGAACAAAAACACAACACCCCAAAAGCTGCAGGACGTGGCAAAGGCAGTTCTAAGCAGAAAGTACACAGCAATACAAGCTAACCAGAAGACACAAGAATGATCCCAAATAAACAGTTTAAAAATCACAATTAAGAAGACTAGAAAAAGAACAAATGAAATCCAAAGTCAGTAGAAGGAGGAACATAATAAAGATGAGAGCAGAAATAAATGAAATAGAGAATAAAACAATTTAAAAAATCAATGAAATCAGGGGCTGGTTCTTTGAGAAAATAAACAAAATAGATAAACCCCTAGTCAGACATATCAAGAAAAAAGAGAATGTATACACATAAACAAAATCAGAAATGAAAATGGAAAAATCAAAATGACACCATGGAAATACAAAGAATTATTAGAGAACACTATGAACAATTATATGCCAATAAATTGAATAACTTAGAAGAAATGGACAACTTCCTAGAAAAATACAACCTTCCAAGCCTGACCCAGAAAGAAACAGAAAATCTGAACAATTAACAATGAAATCAAACTGATAATCAAAATTAACTCCCCCAAAACAGAACTCCAGGTCCCGACAGCTTCACAGCTGAATTTTACCAAACATTTAAAGATGAGTTAATACCAATCCTTCTTAAAGTATTCCAAAAAGTAGAAGAGGAGGGAATACTTCCAAACACATTCTATAAGGCCAGTATCACTCTAATATCAAATCCAAACAGACACCACAAAAAAAGAAAATTATAGACAAATATCCCTGATGATCATAGATGCAAAAATGCTCAAAAAAACATCAGGAAATTGAATCCAAAAACATATCAAAAAGATCATCCATCATGACCAAATACGATTTTTTCCAGAGATGCAAGGATGGTGCAATATTCATAAATCAATATAATACACCACATTAACAAAAGATAAAAGCCACATGATCATCTCAATAGATGCTGAAAAAGTGTTTGACAAAATTCAACATCTGTGCATGATAAAAACTCTCAACAAAATGGATATAGTGGGTACATACCTCAACATGTGAAAGGCCATATATGACAAACCCACAGCCAACATCATACTTAATAGCAAAAAGCTGAAAGCTTTTCCTTTAAGTTTGGGAACAACATAAGGATGCCCACTCTCACTTTTATTCAACATAGTGCTGGACATATTAGCCACAGCAATCAGACAACACAAAGAGATAAAAGGCATCCAAGTTGGTTAAGGAAGAAGTTAAACTATCACTGTTCGTAGATAACATATTATACATAGAAAACCTTAAGAATCTACCAAAAAATTACTAGAACTAAAATCTGAATTCAGCCAAGTTGCAGGATACAAATTAATACACAGAAATTAATGATGAACTAGTAGAAAGAGAAATCAGGAAAACAACTCCATTTGCAGTTGCATCAAAAAGAATAAAATTACCTAGGTATAAACCTAACCAAGGAAGTGAAAGATGTATACTCTGAAAAGTACAAGACAATCATGAGAGAAATTAAAGAAGACACCAATAAATGGAAATCTATCCCATGCTCATGAATAGGAAGAATTAATATTGTCAAAATGGCCATCCTGCTAAAAGCAATCTACAGATTTAATGCAATCCATAGCAAAATACAAAAGCAAAAATAAACAAATGGCACAACACCAACCCAAAAAGCTACTGCACAGCAAAGAAAACAATCATCATAATGAAAAGGCAACCTATTCAGTGGAAAAAAATATTTGCAAAACATATATCCAATAAAAGGCTAATAATGAAATTATATAAGAACTCAAACAACTCAATAGCAAAAAAATAAACAATCTAATTCAAAAAAGGGACAGAGGATCTAGAAATTTTCCCAAAGATGATATACATATGGCCAACAGGCACATGAAAAAAATTGCAACATCACTATCACGGAAATGCAAATAAAAACCACAATGAGAGATAACATCACACCTGTCATGGCTGGTATCAAAAAGACAAGAAATAACAAGTGATGGCAAGGATGCAGAGAAAAGCGAACTCTTGTACACTGTTGGTGGGAATGTAAATTGGTGGATCCATCATGGAAAACAGTATGATGATTCTTCAAAAAATTAAAAATAGAACTACCATATGATCCAGCTATTCCACTTCTGCATATATACCCAAAGAAAACAAAATTGCTAATTAGATAAGACATATTTACTCTCATGTTGACTGCAGCATTATTCACATTAGTCAAGATATGGAAACAAGATAAATTTTCATCAATGGATGAATGGATAAAGAAGATGTGGTATACATATACAATGGAATACTGTTCAACCATTAAAAATAAGGAAATCTTGCCATTTGTGACAATATGGATGAACCTTGAGGCTATCATACTAAGCAAGTCAGATAAAGACAAATACTGAATGATTACACTTAGGAACCTAAAAGTCAAAAGAAACAAACAAATAAAACAGAAGAAAACAGATACAGAGAACAGATTTGTAATTATCAGAGGGATAAGTAGGCTGTGGGATGGGAAAATGGGTGATGAATAATGATGGATGGTAACTAGAATTATTTGTGATCACTTTGTAGTATGTACAATACTGAATTATGTTGAACACCTAAAACTAACATAATATTATATACTAATTTAACTCAATAAGAAAATTAAAAAAAACCACCATGCTGCATGTGGGCCCATAAGCTTTGTAATATATTTTTAAAAATTTGTTCATCTAAATAAATAAATAAAACTCAATATTATTAGAGCAGTTATAAATGTGTACTGAAACATAACGCCTCACAAAAAGGGAAAGAAAGATACAAAGCCGTGACCCGGCGGCACCCAAGCACTCCCCAGCTCACCAGCGGGAGGAAAAGAATCAGAGTGGGGAGGGAGTGGAAGCACAGGACTGCTAAATAACCAGCCCTGGTGATCTGCATTGCGAGCACAGACACACATCACATGGTGTGCTGGAGATTAGAGAAACTGAAGGGCAGGATAGAAGACGGAGACTGCGAGCGGGTCCCAGAGCCAGTTCCGCTGGGACAAAAGAAAAGCAGGCGCCTTTTAAAAGTCTTAAAGGGACAAGGGCCCAACAGCTGAATAAAACCATCCCAGCACACTCAGCCCAGAAGGATTTGAATCTCGAAGAATTTCGGGCCTACTAACCCCCTGCCAGGTAAAGTAACCCTGAAGCGCCTCACGGCAATAAGCAAATAAGCAGCCTGCCATTCGTTTCCCCCTGGTGGGGCCGGCTGAACCGCCACAGCTGTGGAGCAGCCGGAGAGTGGCCCGCCATGGCAACCACACAGAGTCTCCTCCTGGCGCGCAGCTCACCCAGAACGACAGCGGAAGCTGGAGCAAGGTCCACAGGGTGCGAAGGGGGGTCCTGGCAGAACGCACCCACAGTGCTCTAGGATAGCCTGAGGGCGTCCCCACCCATGGTAGCTGAGGGGATTATCTCAGAGACTGCTGCCCTGTGTGCGGGTAAATGGTACAGCCTGCAGAAGCCAGAGCAAGGTCCGGAAGGCGTGAAAGAGCCTATCCCTGCAACAGAACGCACCCGGCTTGGTTGCCATGCCCCCGCAGTGCTCTAGGCTAGCCTGAGGGTGGCCCCGCCCACAAAAGCTCAGGGGATTATCCCAGAGACTGCCTCCCTGTGTGCGGGTAACCAGCACAGGCTGTGGAAGCTAAAGCAAGGTCTGGAAGGCACAAAAGGGCCTATCCTTGCAGTAGAATGCACCAGGCAAGGTTGCCACACACCCGCAGTGCTCCAGGATAGCCTGAGGTTGATGCCGCCCACAGCAGCTCAGGGGATTGTCCCAGAGACTGAGTCCTGGTGTGCGGTAACCAGCACAGGCTGTGGAGAAGGGCAAGGCGAACAGCAAGCAGAAAGGGACTTTGTTCTCCCAGCTGACACACGTGTCACTTGCCTGCGACCACTACTATCACCATGAAAAGACAGAACCTGGTTCAGTCAAAAATCACCCAGACAGCCCCAGAGAGAGGGCCTGGTGGGATAGATTTAAACAATCTTCCTGAAAAAGAATTCAGAATAAAAGTTATAACCATGCTGATGGACCTACAGAGAATTATGCAAGAGCTAAGGGATGAAGTCAGGAGGGACATTACAGAAATGAAACAATCAGTTGACGGGCTTAAGAGCAGACTGGATGAGGTGCAAGAGACTGTTAATAGAATAGAAATTAGAGAAGAGGAGTACAGAGAAGCTGAGGCAGAGAGAGATAAAGGATCTCTAAGAATGAAAGAATATTAAGAGAACTGTGTGACCAATCAAAACGGAACAATATTTGCATTATAGGGGTACGAGAAGAAGAAGAGAGAGAAAAAGGGATAGAAAGTGTCTTTGAAGAAATAATTGCTGAAAACTTCCCCATGCTGGGGAAGGAAATAATTTCCCAAACCATGGAAGCCCGAAGATTCCCAACACAAGGGACTCAAGGAGGACAACACCAAGACATATAATAAATAAAATGGCAAAGATCAAACACAAGGACAGAATATTAAAGGCAGCCAGAGAGAGAAAAAAGATCACCTACAAAGGAAAACCCATCAGGCTATCATCAGACTTCTCAACAGAAACCTTACAGGCCAGAAGAGAATGGCATGATATTTTTAATGCAATTAAACAGAAGGGCCTTGAATCAAGAATATTTTATCCAGCATGATTATCATTTAAATTTGAGGGGGTGACTAAACAATTCCCAGACAAGCAAAAGTTAAGGGAATTTGCCTCCCACAAACCACCTCTACAGGATATTTTAAAGGGACTGCTCTAGATGGAAGCACTCCTAAGGCTAAATAGAGGTCAGGCAAAAAATAATATCAACTTTCCACAAAAACAGTCAAAGGAAACACAAAAGAGTACAGAAAAAACATCTAACATATAAAGAATGGAGGAGAAAGAATAAGAAGGGAGAGAAATAAAGAATCATCAGTCTGTGTTTGTAATAGCTTCATAAGAGAGTTAAGTTAGATGGTTAGATAGTAAAGAAGCTACCCTTGAACCTTTGTTAACCATGAGTCGAAAGACTGCAATGGCAATAAGTACATATCTATCAATAATCACCCTAAATGTAAATGGACTGAATGCACCAATCAAAAGACACAGAGTAATAGAATGGATAAAAAAGCAAGACCATTCTATATGCTGCTTAAAAAAGACTCACCTCAAACTCAAAGATACACACAGACTAAAAGTGAACGGATGGAAAAAGATATTTCATGCAAACAACAGGGAGAGAAAAGCAGGTGTTGCGGTACGTGTATCAGACAAAATAGACTTCAAAACAAAGAAAGCAGCAAGAGATAAAGAAGGACATTACATAATGATAAAGGGGGCAGTAAAACAAGAGGATATAACCATTATAAACATATATGCACCCAGCACAGGAGCACTGACATACGTGAAACAAATACTAACAGAATTAAAGGAGGAAATAGAAAGCAATGCATTCATTAACACACCACTGACTCCAAAGAACAGATCAACCAGACAGAAAATAAGTAAAGACCCAGAGGCACGGAACAACATATTATAACAGATGGACCTAACGGACATTTACAGAACTCTACACCCAAAAGTACCAGGATACACATTCCTCTCAAGTGCACATGGAACATTTTCCAGAATAGACCACATACTAGGCCAAAAAAAGAACCTCAGTAAATTCAAAAATACTGAAATTCTACCAACCAACTTCTCAGACCACAAGCGTATAAAAATATAAATAAATTGTGCAAAGAAAACAAAAGGGCTCACAAACACATGGAGGCTTAACAACATGCTCCTAAATAATCAATGGATCAACGACCCAATTAAAAGAGACCAAGCAATATATGGAGACAAATGACAACAACAAAAAGCCCCAACTTCTGTGTGACACAACAAAGACAGTTCTAAGAGGAAAGTATATTGCAATCCAGGCCTACTTAAAGAAGGAAGAACAATCCCAAATGAATAGTCTAAAGTCACAATTATTGAAATTGGAGAAAAAAGAACAAATGAGGACCAAAGTCACCAGAAGGTGGGACATAATAAAGATCAAAGAAATAAATAAAATTGAGAATAATAAAACAATAGAAAAAAATCAATGAAACAAAGAGTTGGTTCTTTGAAAAAATGAAATAGATAAACCCATAGCCAGACTTATTAAGAGAAAAAGAGAATATACATACATAAACAGAATCAGAAATGAGAAAGGAAAAATCATGATGGACACCACAGAAATACAAAGAATTATTAGAGAACACTATGAAAATCTATATGCTAACAAGCTGGAAAACCTAGAAGAAATGGACAACTTCTTAGAAAAATACAACCTTCCAAGACTGACTAAAGAAGGAACAGAAAATCTAAACAGACCAATTACCAGCAACGAAATTGAATCAATAATCAAAAAACTACCCAAGAACAAAATTCCGGGGCCAGATGGATTCACTGCTGAATTTTATCAGACATATAGAGAAGACAAAATACCCATTCTCATTAAAGTTTTTCAAAAAATAGAAGAGGAGGGAATACTTCCAAACTCACTCTATGAAGCCAGCATCACTCTTATATCAAACCAGGCAAAGACCCCACCAAAAAAGAAAATTACAGACCAATATTCCTCATGAACACAGATGCAAAAATACTCAACAAAATATTAACAAACCGAATTCAAAAATACATCAAGAGGATCATACACCATGACCAAGTGGGATTCATCTCAGGAATGCAAGCATGGTACAACATTCAAAAATCCATCAACACCATCTACCACATCAACAAAAAGAAGAACAAAAACCACATGATCATCTCTGTAGATGCTGAAAAAGCATTTGACAAAATTCAACATACATTCATGATAAAAACTCTAAACAAAACGGGTATAGAGGGCAGTACCTCAACATCATAAAGGCCGTATATGACAAACCGACAGCCAACATCATACTTAACAGCAAGAAGCTGAAAGCTTTTCACCTAAGATCGGGAAGAAGACAGGGATGCCCACTCTCCCCACTGTTATTCAACATAGTACTGGAGGTCCTAGCCATGGCAATCAGACAAAACAAAGAAATACAAGGTATTCAGATTGGTAAAGAATTCAAACTGTCACTATTTGCAGATGATATGATACTGTACATAAAAAACCCTAATGACTCCACTACATAACTACTAGAACTAATATCTGAATTCAGCAAAGTTGCGGGATACAAAATTAATACACAGAAATCTGTTGCTTTCCTATACACTAACGATGAACTAACAGAAAGAGAAATCAGAAAAACAATTCCATTCACAATTGCATAAAAAGAATAAAATACCTAGGAATACACCTAATGAAGGAAGTGAAAGACCTATACCCTGAAAAACTACAAGACACTCCTAAGAGAAATTAAAGAGGACACTAACAAATGGAAATTAATTCCACGCTCTTGGCTAGGAAAAATAAATATTGTCAAAATGGCTATACTACCTAAAGCAATCTACAGATTCAACGCAATCCCTATCAAAATACCAATAGCATTCTTCAATAAACTGGAACAAATAGTTCTAAAATTCAAATGGAACCACAAAAGACCCCGAATAGCCAAAGCAATCCTGAGAAGGAAGAATAAAACAGGGGGAATTACGCTCCCTGACTTCAAGCTCTACTACAAAGCCACAGTATCAAAACAATTTGGTATTGGCACAAAAACAGACCCACAGACCAGTGGAACAGAACAGAAAACCCAAACATTAATCCAAACATATACAGTCAATTAATATTTGATAAAGGAGCCTTGGATATACACTGGGGAGATGACAGTCTCTTCAGCAGCTGGTGTTGGCAAAACTGGACAGCTACATGTAAGAGAATGAAACTGGATTACTGTCTAACCCCATACATGAAAGTAAACTCAAAATTGATCAAAGATCTGAATGTAAGTCATGAAACCATAAAACTCTTAGAAAAAAACATAGGTAAAAATCTCTTGTACATAAACATGGGCAACTTCTTCATGAACATATCTCCCAGGCAAGGAAAACAAAAGCAAAAATGAACAAATGGGACTATATCAAACTGAAAAGCTTCTGTACAGCAAAGGACACCATCAGTAGAACAAAAAGACATCCTACAGTATGGGAGAATATATTTATAAATGACATATCTGATAAGGGGTAGACATCCAAAATATATAAAGAGCTCACACACCTCAACAAACAAAAAGCAAACAAGCCAATTAAGAAATGGGCAGAGGATCTGAACAGACACTTCTCCAAAGAAGAAATTCAGATGGCCAAGAAGCACATGAAAAGATGCTCCACATCGCTAATCATCAGAGAAATGCAAATTAAAACCACAATGAGATATCACCTTTTACCAGTTAGAGGATGGCTAACATCAAAATTCAAACAACAACAAATGTTGGCAAGGATGTGGAGAAAGGGGAACCCTTCTACACTGCTGGTGCTAATGCAAATTAGTTCAGCCATTGTGGAAAGCAGTATGGAGGGTCCTCAAAAAACTCAAAATAGAAATACCATTTGACCCAGGAATCCCACTCCTAGGAATTTACCCTAAGAATGCAGCCGCCCAGTTTGAAAAAGACAAATGCACCCCTATGTTTATTGCAGTACTATTTACAATAGCCAAGAAATGGAAGCAACCTAAGTGTCCATCAGTAGATGAATGGATAAAGATGTGGTACATATACAGAATGGAATATCATTCAGCCATAAGAAGAAAACAAATCCTACCATTTGCAACAATATGGATGGAGCTAGAGGGTATTATGCTCAGTGAAATAAGCCAAGCCGAAAAAGACAAGTATCAAATGATTTCACTCATATGTGGAGTATAAGAACAAAGAAAAAACTGAAGGAATAAAACAGCAGCAGACTCAAAGAACCTGAGAATGGACTAACAGTTACCAAAGGGAAAGGGACTGGGGAGGATGGGTGGGAAGGGAGGGACAAGGGGAAAAAGGGGAATTACTATTAGCAGACGTAATGTAGGGGGTGGCACGGGGAGGGCTGTACAACTCAGAGAAGACAAGTAGTGATCCTCTAGCATCTCACTATGCTAATGGACAATGACTGTAATGGGGTATGTGGTGGGGAGGACTTGATGATGTGGGGAGTCTAGTAACCATAATGTTGCACATGTAAATGGAGATTAATGATGCCAAAATAAAAAAAAATCATGAATGTGCACAGAAATTATTTGCAAAGATGTGTATAAGAGCATTATATTAAAAATTATTGTATATTCTTATAATGACATACTATGTAGCCATTAGTATGATTTTAAAGAAGTGCATTTTCTAAAGTATGTTCTTCAAAATAGAAATTCCATGATAAAATAATAGGTATTGAATGAAAAAAGGAATCCATGGTCAAATAGGTTTATTTAAAAAATGGGGATAAACCATGTTTTTATAGAAAAGGTGCCTTTGCTGTCATTCTTCCCAGGCTAATGTGCTTTAAGGTGATTAAATAAAGACAGAGAGTATGAACTATCTCTCAAATTTATCTATCCACAGAACACTTTTATTTCATGGGGTATTCATGTTCCAACCAAGATATATAGGAGATTCTATGATATAAAAATACTTAATGACATGGAAAGTGTTTACAATGTTATTAAGTTTATACACAAAGTTACAAAACAATTTAAACATACATATATGTATGTGTGTGTGTGTATATGGATATATGCAGAGAAGGTCCAGACTTGCCACTGAATGTGAAAGTATACTATCAAAAGGCATGAAAATGATACAGTAAGGGCTGCTCCCATAATCAAACCATCACCTTATGCCATCACATTTTGGCTCACCAAGTTTCTGAACTCACACATCAGACTGGCTTTAATCTACCCACATTATTATAATAAATCTGTCTACCCCTAGTCACAGTTGGAAGTAGACACAGAGCCAAAGTTATCCAAAAACCTTTCAGCCTATCCTCATTTCAAACTTCAACTGGATCTTAAAATGTCTTAATTTTAAAGGATATACAATCAAATTAATATATTTAAAGAACTTTTCACTTCTTAGCAAGAAATTTCCTGATGTTAGCATACTAATTAAAACTTTTTACTTACTTCAAAAAACTAGGAGACAATTTTCCTTTAAGGCTCCATTTATTCCTAACCACAATGTAACTTTTATTAATGTAAGCTTCATTGCAAAAATGGTATGAGCGCAAATAAAACGAAAAGGCTCCACTCTAGCCTGAAGCATCTTGATTAACATGCCACAAAAGTCTCTACTACAAATCTAAAGAGATGGTTTTGTGAATTTTATGACAAGTTCACATTATCACCTTTGATGGGAGTAAATTCCTTTCCAGAGTACCGTTGTGAATTCACTCTAACCAGCTTCACTTTATACTGGAGTCATCTCTACCACTACTTTTACAAAACATTTGGGGAAAAAAAGAAGTCACTGAGTCATTCAATAATTACCAACTTTCTGCTGACTTTAAATCAAGATTAGCTAACTCTATCCATCTACTAACCCAGAGCTATCTATTCTCTTCCACAATTACTACAGTTGATTTTTTTCCAGATTTTATTTAATAATATTCTAGTTCTATTTCCTATTTATTTTTTATAACAATATTCTAAATAAATGTGTCCATTCCACTGTGAGATATAATTTAAAGATACACTTTGCTTGTCATCTTATCCAGCCTGCGAATAAACCATGAGCACATGGGAAATTATACATTAATGATTCAGTACAAAGTAACAATAATAATTCACATAGAAAAGCTGAAAACAAGAGAGAAACTCCAGGGATGGAAATTATATTATATCATGAATGTATTACACACTATATAAACATCTGCTTTTTACATACCAAGACCTCTCAGATGAAAAGCCTAAAAAGCCACTTCTCTGGCCAGAGAGATAAGGGAGTTTCTTTCCTTTGGTAAAAGAACATAAGACTGTAAGGAAATTCTGCTTATTAAAGAAATTAGTGTACCCACTCACCCTTAGTCAAAGAGTTTTCTCTTTATTATTTAAAGTTAGAAGTAGGTCATTTTCAAAACACCTCACTTCTAAAAAGATACATTTCATTATCGGAATCCCAGTACAAAATCCTAGAATGCATGTTACCCTGACACTCTACAGGCCCTGTTCTATTTCTTCCTATGAAATAGTTCTAATCTCTATCTTTCCACTTCATTTCCAACATTACTTGGGTCTCCATCAAAAGGAAAGAAAATTCAAATATCTGACTGAAATAACTGCTCACTATACCAGGGCTAGTTAGTTAATCATTCATCTATCTACCAGTAAGTTTGGGTGACTGCCTATCAGAGGCACAGAGCTGTCCCAAGTGCTAAGGAGCAATTAATGGAACACAGATGATATAACCTCTCCTCTCAAGGAACTTACAATCAATCTATGTGGCAATAAAAAGCAAAGGCAAAATAAACAGAAGACAACTGTAAAATGATATAAAAACAAAAAGCCAATAGACTGGCAGCCTTGAAGAAGAAGGAAGGAGGAAAGGGAGGGAGGTAAAGGAGGAACAAATGAAGGAAAGAAGAAAAGGAAATATTCAGTGTCAGATTCAGATTCAACTAAATTTACTGGTGTCAACTTCATGCCAGGAACTATGATTAGCATTTTCACATATACGACTCATATAATTCATCTAAAATAACAGTAAGGCAAAACTATGGAGTCTCAAAAGAAGTTTAGTAAAGGAGATGATTAAAAGATCTTATTAGAAGAGCCATGTAGACAAGGTATAATAAATAAAGTTAGACAACTGTTAATCTCTCCCTATTACATTTTAGTGGTTAATATCTATAGTTACACAAGTATAATAAAAGAGCAAATTGACGCATATTTTTCTTTTTTAAAAAGTTCTAATTGGGAGAAAACATTTTAATATGTGGTGATGGATAATAACTAAATTTATTGTGGTAATCAATTTGTAGTACATACATTACCAAATAATTATGTCATACACCTAAAACTACTTCAATTACATTGCAATAGAGAAAAAGATATTGTTGTAGGTGGCACTGTGTCCCTCCCAAATTCTTATGTTGATGTCCTAACATCCAGTAACTCAAAATGTAACCTTATTTGGAAATAGGGTCATCACTTACATAATTAGTTAAAATGAAGTTATTAGGATGGGGCTTCAATGCAGTATGACTTGTGGTTCTTACTAAAAGGCAAAATCTGGACACAGACATGGACGCAGAAGAAAGGAAAAAGTTCTAATTGGGTGATAGAGCCCAGACAGAAGTACTGCCATTTTGAATAAGCCCACCTGCCATCTCAGAGAGACTTATGTTTCATTTTACTTAGGCCACATGCATTTTCCGGAGGACACATCAGCAAGCCACAAGCTCGCCCTTTCCCCAGCCCACCCCCTCAAAAGCCCACCCAAAAGACGTTATAAAAAACCTCAGCCTGTAAGAGAGGCCTTCTTTGTTCTGCTCGCCAGAACAGAGCTGTCCCTCTCTGGTTTAGCAATAAACCTGCTTGCACTGTTGAGCTCACATCCCTTCTCTTCCTTTTATTGGGGAAATTTCATTGGAGAGAAAACTTTAAAAGTAGCTAAAATGAGGTCTGTGGGTTATTTCTGAATAAAGTAAAATGTGGAAATGTATTACTTTATGCCTCTCTCAAGTCTCACACTTAGCTTACATCTAAAATGGCTAAACTGGATCCTTTTAATAATAAAATTCATTTGCTACCATTTATCAATATATGTCTCATACCTCCTAGAGGTTGTATCTTATTTACCTGTACATTGCTTAAAGCACTTGGAAATGTGTTGTGGTGCAACGGCAGTACACTCTGAAGAGGGCTGAAGTCTCAGCTCTGTGAATTTATTCCAGCTATTTTACCTTGGACAAATTTATAAAACTCTAAGCCTTAGTATCTCTCTCTAATAAAACTCTCTAGGCGCTCTTATGGGGATTAAAGGATATGTAATTGAAAACATAGAACAGAACCTAGCATCTAATAGGTGATAGATAAATATTTTACTTCCTTTGTCTTTTCATCTGCATACAATAGAATGTAATTATGAAGTTGTACTTTCAGTCATTTAGAGAATTTTCTAATAAAAATATATACTTACCTTGATTTTCAGCTGGTCTTAGATTTGCTAAAGCAACAATCTGATGCCCAGCAGCAATGCACTGCATCATATTATAACAGCTGTCCTTCCCACCACTAAAAAATAAAGAGATATCAAATTACTGAACAATATTCAACATAGAATCATTAGATATTAAAATATAACGCATTTATTCAGCTTTTCAGAATATTTGGGGGACTGCTTTACAATTAGAATGCAAAAAAAAAACAACACATGCAATTTCTATAGCATAAGCAAACTGAGCAAATGAATCTGGATGTCTAAGGGTGCTGTTCACAAGTTTATGAAATTAAAAAAAAGAGTTTATGAAATTATATGCCATTATAACAAAGACCATTCTAGCATAAGCAAACTGAGCAAATGAATCTGGATGTCTATGGTTGCTATTCACAAGTTTATGAAATTTTTAAAAAGAGTTTATGAAATTATATGCCATTATAACAAAGACCATGCTAAACAAAATATAACTTTTTGGTTTATGATTGTGGCTTTACTTAATATACAAAATGCTTTGCAAATAAAATATGATGTAATTTTACATTCCAGCTAAATACTTATTATATACATATTCTTTAGGTGAAATTCACTATGAAAAAAGAAAAAAAATCATTGTTTCACTATATGAAATGAAATTGGCCACCATCACCAAATATAAGATCAAATTAAATATTTGAGATCCATTCTAATGAAAACATTTGATGTACTTGCTGGGTTCAAATTCTGTAGGAATAGAAAGCAAAATATTGAATTATACTGAGAAAATATTGGTGCTATCACTACATATATAGAGATAGATAGATAGATAGAAACACACACATATGATGGAAGCCATCACATATATTATGATGGATAAGACTTGAGCATAAATCTAATAAACAGATTGAAAGGAACTTTTAAATTCTAGTACCAAATCTACCTAAGAGAGGGGCTAATCACTCAGTCACGACAAATGATAGTGCGTTTATAATAAGGTTGAATGGCAACCTCTATGCTAATTTGGTTTAATACTCTACTGATTCTCACTACGTATTTCTTCCTTCTTTTATCACTGCTTCCTCTCTTCCTTTCTTCCCTTCTATTCCCTTTGCGTAAGATCTGCAAAAGTATCCCCAGGCAATGTCCAGATTTATTCAAAGCCCAAGAAACTTAAAAAAAAAGATATTATCCTGTAAATTGGCCCTTTTTTGCTTTTTTTTTTTAGTTCCTAACATTTGTCTACCTCTACCTACCACATTACAAACAGTTAACAAGTGTCTTCTCAAGGAGACATGATTGCAAGGGACAAAGTGAAGCTATGCATCATGCTCCCTTTCCTCAGATTCTGATATTCCCCTAAGTACATCTTCAACAACTTCCACTACTGAATATTGCTGCTCTCTTTTCACAGGACAAAAGAATCTGACAAATTCTTTAGAATATTTAGAATATTAAGGATTAAATCATAATCAGAACTTAGCCTTATAATTTATTTTAAAATATGCCGAGATTTCAAATATGGTTTTAAAATAGTATTTCACTAATTGTGTTCTATGGAACACTAGAGTCCAGAAAATACTCTAAGAACAAAAGGTTTCCAAGGTCAAAGAAGTTTGGGAAATGCCAAGTACTTTATTCCCTTCTAAGAACATCACACAGCACATAAGCATATGTTAGGTGAGAAATCCTGCAGACCAGAATTCTAATTGCCAATTCTGGGATACTAAGCTAAGTTACTCAGTGTGCTTGGGTTTACATGATTCATTATAAAATTAGAGAATGTCCTAGCTAATCCTCAAGGTGTCATTCAACTGCAAAATTCAATGACTGAATCTTTTGTGCATAAGGAAAATAATGTTCTTTATGGCCTAAAGACATGTGAGAATCTGTTTCACTTATTTCCTAAAACACACACACATATCCCATCTCTCATTTTAGTACATATATATGCAAAAAAGATATATTGCAAATAAATTCAGTGTATTTAAGTTTAAATTCATGTATATTCAAGTTTACATGGTATATATTATGTATGCATTCATTTTCATATATATTGTTATGTATTCATACTTACAGCATGTCTCCTACCATTTATTCAGATATTACAGAGTAACAAGAATTTTCCGTTTTTCAGTAGTTTCCTTTCTTATTATAAAATAGATGCATATTAGAGAATTTTTAGTGTAATGTTTCACACCAATATTCTCTCCTTCCCCCCAAGATTTCTGAGTCTTCAGTTGATGAGTCGCACTTTAATAAACTTTTGGCAAACTGCATGTGGATGTAAATTACTCATTTCCTGGACTATTTTTTATCCTTATCCATCAAATGAAGACAACTGTCAAACCTAATCATTCATTTTACAGATGAAATTCATTGGTTAACAATAATTATTTTGACATTAGAGTCTTCTAAAAATGGCACTGAAGAAGAAACTGGAATATGCCAGTCACTACAGAAGGGATTAGTATGCTACATGGTCAACAGGTCACTATTAGCCACTATCAATTACCTAGGGCATTGAACAAAAAACGTTCACAAAATCTTCAAAGGGCTTAGAAAAAAAACGCATGGCTTTGATGTTATCTTAAGCACTCCACACGGGTACAAATCTCATCAAATATTCAAATAGTCTAAATTCTCTTTTAAATATTTTTATATTCCCTTTTGCTTTAGTTTACAGATTGAGTATGCCAACATAAACTGGCCTGTCTTTGGTTGTCATGGGACTTTATATACCCAAATATGACCGGTCACTATAGAGTTCACACTTATTTTTGAGATGAGTCCGTTACCATGAGGTCACGCTAAGCGTCTGTGGCAACAGCAACTGGATTTAGGATAAAATTGATACAATTCCTTCTCCATTCCGAGATCCCTTCTCTGTACTTGAACCACAAGGTACAAAACATCCATATCACGAGCAATCCAGACAGACGTGGGACAGCAGGTGAGGGAGAGACGGCCTTAAGTGGGAAAGGAGGGAGGTAGTATCAGCGCTGGGAGGGACGCGGGACCCAGAGGGCCCGGCAGAGACTGAAGGAACTACAGAAGGGGAGGAAGAACGCGGTGAGAAACGCGCTGGCAGGCCACGTCCTGGCTCTCAAACATTAAAACTTTTAAAATTTCGACCCCGGGCTGCGTCAGAGTAATTAAACCAATGCTCTGGCAGCGAGACCCGGAAATCAGTAGTTTTTAAAGTTCCCCAAGTAAATCCAACTTTGAGGGCCAGAAAACCAGAGAGGCGGCGGCCGGCAGGGTGCGGGGCGCGAGCCCAAGTCAGGGAGACTAGCTGGGCCGACAGGAGCTCTAAGGCCCCGCCTCTTCCTGTGGCCCGGAGGCGGCCCCGAACAGCCCCAGCACGCAGCTCGGGCCCAGGCACCCGCTCGGCGGCGCCCTCGGCGGCGGCAGCTCCCTGCGCTCCCGGAGGGGAGGTTGGAAAGGGAGGAGGAAGGCGGCCCGGCGCCGCGTTACCTGACGAGAGCCGCTACCCTCATGCTGGGCGCAGTGCGCGTGCGTGCGGCGGGCGCGGG
>JAVSCE010011707.1:0-91305 GCA_032199065.1 Smutsia gigantea | reverse complement strand
ATGGATGGAGCTGGAGGATATTATGCTCAGTGAAATAAGCCAGGCGGAGAAAGACAAGTGCCAAATGATTTCCCTCATTTGTGGAGTATAACAATGTAGCAAAATTGTAGGAACAAAACAGCAGCAAACTCACAGACTTCAAGAAGGGACTAGTGGTTACCACAGGGGAGGCGTGTGGGACGGTGAGTATGGAGGGAGGGAGAATGGGATTGAAGGGTATTATGTTTAGTACACATGGTGTGGGGCATCACGGGGAAAACAGTGTAGCAGAGAAGGCAAACAGTGAATCTGTGGCATTACTACACTGATAGACAGTGACTGCATTGGGGTATGGCTGTGGGCTTGATAATATGGGTAAAAGTAGTAACCACATTGTTTTTTCATGTGAAACCTTCATAAGAGTGTGTATCAATAATACCTTAGTAAAAATTTTTTTTTTTAAATGGGAAAACAAAATCATTTATGAGACAACTGGGGAAATTTGAACACTTAAGAATAAAGATTTATTATTAAAGAATAAAGATGTATTACTAACTTAGGTGATATAATGATAGTGTTAGTGTGGTCTGCTTTTTAAAAGGAGTACCTGAATTTCAGAAATGGAATCATTTCATTCAGAAATATTTCACCTGGTATTACTTCTAAATAATTTGGGGAAAAAGAGGAAGTTAATAGGAATATGAATGAAAGAAAATTAACCCAGTGTTGGTGACTGTTTAAGCAGAGTAGTGGGTGCATGCGGGTTCTTGCCTTCTTTTCTCTGCTTACATGTGTCAAGTTTTATAAAAATAAAAGTGGAAGGCTCACAGGATGTTGAGAATTCTAAAATACTGAAAGGCATCATGAAGATAATTTTTTCTTCACATACCAAAATATTTTAGGTAAGCCATACACTGTGAACCTTAAATGTAAATAAAAATGAAAATGCTACTTTGCAGTGTAAAGAATCATGGTGAAGGGAGACTGAAAAGGAGAAGTCTTTAGTTACAGATTCAAACCACCTTTAAGCACAGTGCCTTGCAAAATGCATCCAAGTAGAATACTTAGTAATAGCAAGCAGACGAGTGAGTGGATGCAGGGAACTGACACACACAAAGGAAACACACAGATGATCAGTCTGTGAAAATCCTCTTCCTGACTTATGTGACTAATGAGGCTTGTAATAGTATTATTTATTTCTGCATAGGGGTAAAGTTACTATATAATACGAAAAAATAAAAATAAATATTATAATGAATTATTTTTTATTTTGTAGTATACCTACATCTGCTCCCTCTATCCCATCACCTCCCACCCCCAACCGAACGCAAGCCTAGTTCTGCCTGGTTTTGACAAGCAGAACACAAATAGAACAGATGCCTTTGTTAGCACTGTACATAAATTCTGGCACCTGTTTGGACACCAACTGGGGGCTCATTAGTCCTGTGATTGCCTAGATTATCACAAATTACAGAACTAGAAATGCTCCTTCAAGCTTTAGAAGTGTGTCTGAATGTTGGCCAGCAGATGCCACTGGAAAGACCAGGCCTGGTCCTGACAGCCTCCAGGACGAGTTCTACTGCATATAAAGCAAGAACTGGTTGCATCAACATATGCCTGAGAGTCCGATTAGGCAAAGGCAGTGGAGAGAGCTTTTGGGTATGCAGAACAAAAACATTCTCTCGATTAGACAGGTTTCCAGTATCTGGTCATATGTCCAAGTGCCATTTTGGATTAAGTATTAGTAAGAACATGCCAATCACATGTGACCCCTACTCTGACACAGACTTCAACAGTTTTCTGGGGTGGCTTTCCCTCTAGCCCTTCATCTATATTTATGCAACAAAAATAATGGAATTGACACACTACTTCTACTCCTAAGAGATAAGTGAATTACAGCATGTGCAGTTTGGCGAAGAGATGGTCTAAAAACTCAAAATAAAAGACTGAGTATACTGTGGAAAATATGGTTGCAATGAAGGCTTTCTCTCTGGACATGGCTTTGTTTTATGTCCTCAATGTATTCAAAAATCAAAAACATGGGATGTAAAATAGAATGTAAAATGTTCAATCGTTGCTTCTGTTATCCAGGTCTGGTGACATGGATGGACTGTATTAGGGAAATGAAAAAACCTACCTGAAGACTGCAAGGGTCAGAGACCAGAGCACTAATGGCTTCCTCAGTTCAAACTTCGCCCGTTTGTTCATTAGGTGCCGACCGCCAAAGATAAAGGCAGCATACAGAGCAGAAAACAGGAAAGATTTCTTCCTATGAACAAACAAAACCCAAAATCTTATGAAATAAAAATATTTAAGCAATTTACTTTTATTTATTAGAAATTAGTATATATTCATTATTCTTCAGCTTCTACACCTGTCCCCTCTGTAAATGCTGGAACCATATTCTTGGGAATGTGGTTCTCTGAAGAGAGGATGTTTAGTCCATTCGGTGACACAGCATTCTGCTGAAGCCTCCCTTGGCAAATTAGATCATCCAGATTAACCGACATATGTCAGACTAGATATACAGCCGCCCCTGAGCATCATGTGTATTAGGGGTGCCAGCCCCCTCAGGCAGTTCAAAATCCATGAAAAAGTTTTGACTCCCTAAAAACTTAACTACTAATAGCCTACTGCTGACTGGAAGCCTTACCAAGAACATAAACAGTCAACTAACCCATATTTTTTAATGTTATATGTATTAGATACTGCATTCTTATGATAAAGTAAGCTAGAGAAAAGATTTTTTTCTTCAAACTGTTGCAAATCTCCAAAAAATATTCCAATATAGTTATTGAAAAAAATCCATGCATATGTGTACACACACAGTTCAAACCCTTGGTGTTCAAGGTCAACTGTATTTTCTTTTCATGCGTAATGAGTCTAGAAACTTCAACAACATAGCTGGAGGTACAATGAAGAAAACTTTTCACTCAAGGAATTAATTTTTCAGTTTGTTTAGACAATTCAGATGAATTTTTAAAAAGAATTATTTTTATTGCAAATAAAATACTTGGTGACAGGGTTGCACTTGGGACAAGAAAAGTTCTTTAAAACTTCATCTTCTTAGCAGGCTAATGATACTAAGAGATGATTTGAGAAATACATGATGATTTAAAACACTCAAATCAAGCTACATGAATCAGGGCACCTCCAACATGGATTGCTGAAATCCCCTCCACCAAAGAAGGAGGTATTATGTTTCAATATTATCATTAATAATAGGCATACCTGCCTGTGTCATACACTGCAATAGGAGACACACAGGACCACCTAAACTGTACTTGGCCTGAAACCTTGCATGTATCAAAATCTGATGGTCTACCTCTGTGTAGGAAAAATAGAGGATAAATACAAACCTTGGGACCTTCTGTAGGACAACTGAATTTATTTCTTCAATAATTCGGTAGTATGGAATCCAAATCTAGGACTTTTCTAGATTAAAAGCTACTCTAAAGATGTAACAACCAAATACAACACGCCGAACTTTCTGGGTCCTTATTTGAACAAATTGTAAAAAGATATTTTTAATGAAATCAGAAAGTTGTTAGTCATAATTTAAAAAGTACTTGTCAGTTAATACTTATGGGTGAAATTACGTATCTTGGAGTTCCTTTAAAATATCTTAGGAAACAAGCAAAATTGAAGTAGCATTGAGGGTGAAGAGATGAAACAGGATGAGCAAAAGGGATGATGGACCACAGGGGCTCATTTATTCTCTCTTTCTGGTAGTCAGGCTTATGCAATAGCATACATTCTTGTTAAATTATAAAGGTAGTGATAAGGGACAAGGTGGGGCTCTTAGTCAGAAACGTATAAGCAACAACAAACAGAACCTATTGGTTTATTACTATGCCAACAAGAAGTGAACAACAGAAATGATAATGCCAACAAGAACAAAAGCAAAAACAACAAGCTTCTACAGAACTAGGATTTAATAGAAAGTAAGAGGCCTTGTAAATAAACATCTGAGCATAACTCCTAAAATAAGCAAAGTTTCTCTAAAGTGAGTATTCCCCACTCAATTAGATTAAGAAGAAAAGGGTTGAAAAGTTGTAAGACATAAAGCAAAAAGCAAAATGCATTCACCTAAACAGCATTACTTGTAAAATGCTTCGTATTTTTTTCCCTGACCGTTGACATGTATTGCTGACTCACAAAGGATCTTATTATTTACACAAGCAACACTCCTAATTCAGTGACTGCAAATGACCTACTTGGTGAACACCACCCAATAAAGCAGTGATTGCAGAAATCAACCCGTGAATAAGGGTGGAATAATCAATTTCATTGAGGTATGCAAACTCTACTCTTTAAAACATACACCTGGTAGAAAGTAAGTGCTTAGCAAATAGTCCTTGAATGATTGTGGTCTTATTATATCAAATTTTCTGATAGGGAAAAGTATTTTGCACCTGTGTACAGACATGTTCAGCAAACACTAATTGAATGAATGAATAGTTGTACTTTCCCAATAATATGATAGCTAAATAATAAAATATTCAGAAAAAAACTTAGGATCCATTTTGTCCCTTCAGAAAGAGAGAAATTATTTCTATATTTCAAAGAGAAGTGGAAAAGTGAGACAATTTTATGGAAACCTGAACTATGGAAAACTTCAGGAAAGTACTTTGGGCCATAAATATATATTAATCACTTTACTTCTTTGAATTTTGCAAGTGTATGGCATTAAATTATTTTGACTTGGAATCACTGTCTGCACTTCCACTCATACAAGGAAGGACTCTTTAAAGAAAAACAGAAGTCTACCAAGTTAATGTAGGCAACATTAATATGCAATAGCATATATTCTTTGCTAAATTATAAAGGTAGTGAGAAGTGACAATACTCATAGTATGATTTAGGGAGTGGTTCCTATGGATAGAAATAGTGCTGAAAAGCTTTTTTCTTTAATCCTTCTAATCATCTCTAATGTAGGGAAAGTATTATCATCACTTTATAGACAGGCAACCAGGCTCAGAGGTCAGCCTCAGATCGCCCTGCTCTCCTGTGGTAAACTTTTGGGAGAACAAAAGGGGTGCCTGATGTATTTAGTATCTATAGCCGTATAAGAACTCCTTAAGCCCTGCTACTGAATTGCTTTGTCATTACTTAACTGTGTAATTAGTACCTTGTTTAACTGTGAAAAGATGGGGAGAGATCTCTACACCTTCATGTTACAACTGTCATATTTTGTGGGTGTGAAACACTTTGATCCAAACTCTCTTCACCTCCTACAGAACACAAATGAACTGAAAACGTTTCCTTAAAATTATTTATCATTATTTCTTTTGCTTATTTAATCTAATTCAGATTTTGGTTATGGTTAGATTAATTTATTACTTCTATTGGGAACCAAGTTAAATGGATGTCTTTATATGATCCTACCATTCTAGCCATTAAGGGGAAAATAAGATGCCCCCAAAAAACAAAAGAATAAAAATCTTCCCTCTGTATCTTTTTTTCTAATTACTTCAGTTACAAAATGAGAATTAGTCCTAATTCATGCTAATTTCCTGGCATGGACCATTCCCTTTTCCACATGTTTTCCAAGATCTCTTTATAAACCTTCAATTCTATAGCTGGACCACCAAGTCAATTAATATAGACACACAGAATTTGATAACTGTAAGGCCCTTAGAGATGGAGCCCAGTTTCCTTGTTCTACAGAAAGGGGCAGAGGGTATGGAGTGGGGTGCTGATGACATTAGCTGCACATGGTCACATAGCTACATATACTGCATGTTGGTCAAAACTACCAAAAATTGTCATGGCTGTGATCAAGCAAGTAGGCAAACAAATTAATTGTCTAGGTTATTACCCGGGGCACAGGTGGCTAATAATGGGAATCAATATTTGTTTAAGTATAAATGCTATAATGAAAAAAGTTGCTTGTTGTATACTACATAAATTTTCTAATGTGGTGACATTCAAATAATGCTCTGGGTTAATTTAGAAATAAGCTTAGGCCTCCTCTGGAAGAGAGAGTCATCTAAGGAAGCATTAACTCTTACTTCTTTAACTGAGTAACCAAAATGTATCATTTATAGTTTGAATGTGGTATGATTTTTCCATTTTGCTCTGAAGAAGGTAAGATTTTCTTTAGCAACTGCAAAATTTAACTGGATTAAAATTGCCTTTAGGTTCTGACATCTGGTAAAGGTTCAATTATAGTCAAGATGAATAATGACCTGCCGCTAGCCTACTTATTATTTAATGTAAGTAGATGATGTCCCTAATACCAATGGTAATCCAATAATACTTCATATACTGGCAGATCTCCATAGGTGGGTATAATGTAATGCTACATTGTTTTACTACCAGATAACTAGCATCGTCTAGATGGTATGGCCCCCTCCTTGTTTAATAACTCTTAAATGTACACCATATAGCACAACCGTTAACTGTAGGTGCTTAATACTTTATAGGATGGTGATTCTGTAGCTGAAATTATGAAGGAACCAAGCAAATAAAGGTCACCCAAATGAAATACTGATGTGCTTGGAGCTTATGCTTTTATTTACCCTTTTTTCCCCTTCCATTTCTGTCATCAATGTGAATAATGGGAATTAGTCCATAATTAATAAAAATAATGGCTTTATCCTTAGCTGGATTTCTCTATCATGCTACCCTGTTCCTAAACATTCCTAGGAGATGTTTTTCTATTCTTACCAGAGTAGCTGCTTATGATTTGTGTTTATTGTTCTTTCCAATTGTTCTTCCCAATTTAATGTTCCTTCCAAGCATTGACTGTGTACATTCACATGCTTCTTTTAATTCCTGAGAGTCCACTGAAACCAGTACTTGGCTTGAGTCTCTTTAACATTCACATCGAGACCTCTGCCAGCTGACGTGGACTCCTTGAGAACGGTGAAACTTTCATGTGAGCAGCGTGTCAGCATAGAGTAATTGCTGATAAACACCTTAGGGAGATGTGCTGAGCACCTTCACGTCTAGGTAACCTTGTTTTTGTGGCTCCCGTATACGTGAAAGGCACAATGAGTTGTGAAAGTGGAAATTCAGCTGTGAGGGAGAAGAGAAAAGAAAAGGAGCCCTAAAAGCATCTCCCACTTTGACTGACAGCTACTGAGGGCATAGGACATTTTCACCGTCTAACTCCTAGTATCTGAAGCTGAGAAAAAGTATTGATAGGTGAAGGCCACATCTCTTAAAATTCCCCTTTTAATTCTGTTGCTGATTCAAGTTAGGAAACAATTCAAGGTTCTGAAAGTAATATTATTAAGGCCACAAACACACTGGAGACCCAGAGACAGAAGAAATAACACTGCCTTTTATCAGCATGACATTCAGTGGTTGTCAGTGGTGGTTATACTTTGATAAGACTGTAAAGGAAAGTTTTCTCGAGAGGAATCCTGAAGTAGAGGGATCCTGAAGTTGTGCTCTTGGATTTAGCCAGGTTGAGATTTTGTTACATCCTTGAGAATTTCCCCAAGGCTGCATACAGACATTTTTCTGTATCAAAAATCACTGGAATATTTCAGCAGTTTTTATTCACAAGTAAATTATAGCTGGAAACTAATCTCTGTGCCCAGAAATTCTGACAAAGAATAATTTTGTGAATAATGGAAATATACTCATAATAAATACAAACGAATAGTGACTTTATAATTGAAAGACAAAGCCATGACTGAAGAAAAGGTGTTACTCTAATCTGTTACGTCTGACACAGGAAACCTAATCATGTGTGATTTCTGAGCTTCATGGGGTTGCCAATACCTCTCTCTGATTCTGCTTTCCCATCAAATGCAAATTTAAAGATCACAGGTTCTTCCTATTTATTTATTTTTTAAAGGCAAGAAAACCATTCTTTTGTAAGTCAGTCTTCCTACTGTTGAAGGCCATGTAAAAGCACAGCTTCACTCAGTACGATGGATTCAGCAACATGGCTAATATGTTTCTAAGAAAGTCAACTCCTCTTACAAGAGACTGTTTTAGAAAGTTACTTATACATAAATATCAATATTTCATTTTTCCCTCTTGTCACCTCAAAAAATTTTTGATCAGTCCTGTTTTCTTGGCTTTCTTTTTACAATTGGAAATAGGATCTTTGGGGAGAAAATACTTCCAAAATTTTAAACACACACACACAGCCCCATAAAGATGCCATCTCTCTAACCCTTAAATTGGCCAAATACCAATTAATTACCTTTGTTTCCTTAGTATTTTCAATTGCTGAGGAAAAGGCCGGCATCCATCTATCATGCCAATTTAAATGAACTTTCATCATTTTCATTTGCCATTGGTTAAATATACCATTGATTGAACAAATAGTAAATCAATCCCTACATAAGAGTAAGTCCAGTCAGAAAGACAGGAAAAGTGTGTTTTAGACAGTAATTCTGATAAAAATTCTGAGGAAGGAGATGGGATGGTCATGAGCAAAATGATGTGTGGAAGGTGGAGTTTGAGTGAAGGGACAGAGGCAAGTGGGGATTTTGGGTGGGAAGCAGCAGCTGGCGTTAGGCAGGAGCTACGCCAGGAGTTTAGCAGACAGGATGCTTTGGGGTGCGGCTGGCAGTCAGTTTGGAAATGCAGGTTAAAGTCAGATTGTGTGGAGCTCTGAAAACTGCAGCAGCGTCAGGGCTGTGTATCTTTACCGCAGAGTTGCAGTAAGTTGCGATGTATGCGGTCAGTAATTTGTTACTACCGCCCCATAGATTACTGAAACTTGTGGCTTAATTTTCTTTTCCTTCTTTCTTTTTAAATAAATAAGAATAGACTCACTCATGTGTATATCACGTGCCTTGAAAGAGTGAAGGGGAAAGAGTGGCCCCCTAGAAAGGTGGGTGGAGAACTGCTGGTTTAAGCTACGGAGAGCACATAAGCTGGGAGAGGCAGAATAAAAAAAAAATGCTTACAGAGAAACCTGGCATTAAGTACTACTATTCCAGGGGGCAGATGAGGCGGAAGTTTGATTCCAGACCTCTAACTCGGTGCACTCTGGCATATTCCCCACAGCCCCTACTGCCAGCATCTGTAGCTGCAGGAGTTATTAAGTACATGTGTGTGAACTGAAGGAACGTCTTTGGTGAATTACTGTTCTTCACAAGAATTACCCATGGGACCACCTTGAAGTTCCATTCATTTAAAAATAAATATTTTCCTGTTCTGAGAAAAGAAAAGCAAATTGCCAAGCTACTCATGGCATTATTTCAGTAAAGCTGATGTTTGATTCAATGTCTTAAACTGTGATATATAGTAATGTCAGTTTCAATCCTGAAGTATTACACCTTAGAGAGATGCAAGAATATTTTTCTTTGTTTTAGAAAAAAATGGTTTAATAAAACTGATCAGAAAGAATCAAATTTAAAGTTAGAATCAAAAAGGACACTCAATCAAAGAAAGAATTAAATTCCATTCTTTCTTTGTTGAAAGTGAGTTTCTTATCCCTTTAGAAAGAATAAAGCTTGCCAGAACTTCCAAATAAAAATCCTGCTAAAAACATATCAATGGTCTTATTAGACAAATTTTCTCCATCTCAAAGCAAACTAAGAATCAGCTCTGCATGGACAAAATAATTTACGGTTTGTTTTGTTTGGGAGTACTGCTCTATTATTGTCACTTTGAGTCTCTAGTACTGAATGTCACTTCAGGTTAGAATTTCCGAGTAACTGTCTTGTATAATACATCAGCTACTGATATCAGTCATGGCAAAACATTAAACTCTAGGGGTCAGTTTAAAAACAGTACGTTCTGGATAGGAGAGACAACATGCAGAAATAGATCCAGAAAATGGTTCTATCAGCAATTCAGTTTCACTGTGCTAATTCCCTTAAAGAAATGCCCTTTGTTCTAAGAAAAAAAGGAAGCTTTCATCTGAATTTCCAACGAAGAAACGTTCACCTGTTAAGATTATGATAATGAATACAATGAATATGGTAATGATAATAATATGGAAAGTATACTAAAATTCTGAAATGGCTCCTATTAAATAGGAATAGTTGGGTGACTCTGCAAAGTCTGTTATGTAATATAAATGAGGTACTAGTGATTATTTTCCTGAATATCGAATTTTCTTGGACCAAAAGTTGTACAATGTATAATTGCAAGGCTGCAAAATTTTTAAAAGTCTAGTCATCCACTCTCATGGACTACTGACCATAGAATTTACAATATAAGATGAATTTATAAAATACAAGACATTAAAATATATAGTAAAACTTAGATTAAAAATAATAAATATAAAAAATAAATTTAAAAATCTGTTTCCTGCTCATCTTCATCCTGAAGAAGTTTGATTGCTCTGTAGAAAGTAGAGTTATCTGAGAGTTAGAGAATAAAACCAGAAGTGATAAAATACTACAAAAAGTATGATTATTTACAGTGGAACAGGAACTGGGCTTCAGGTTTACAATATTATGTGAATTTTCTCAGATTTAAATCAAAATGACAGCTGCACAGATAACTACATCAACAAGCATAAACATATCCAAATCTCTGAGTACTTTACATTCAAGGGCCAAACGTTTGGACTGAAAAATGACCCAACCTTTCAGCTGCAGTCTACCACCACCTTCTATTTATAGCTTTAGTTTACACGCATTGCTTCCAACAACTGTAAAGAAGCTAGAAAACACTATTAAGGAAAAAACTGCATTTTCATGTTAACTATTACATGACAAAATACACTGCTGCTCTAACTTTCCCCTGGATATAAATTTGGAACGGGGTTGGGGAAGCAATAAGAAAACATGCCCCCTAGGCTACTTCTGGATTAGAGAGAACACAGCTCAGCAGAGATGACGGTTATTTCATGGTATAGCTCAGATACTTTTCTGTCACCAAGATTCAAATGTACATAGGAAGTTAAGCCTCAGAAAAAACTAGCAATGACAAGAATTATAAGTAAGGTAATGGAAACAGATACCCAATTACCCAAGAAAGGACCATCAATTTCATTTGCTCTTGAAACTAAAAATACAGTGAGATTTCAACTACGGTATTCACACTGGCCCCTCAAATTCTGAATGCTCCTTCAGTGACTCAAAGTAAGACCTACAGAAACTAATTTTGAGAACTGTGGTAATGAGGAAAATTTGCCTTACGAATTGGATTGTATTACATTCCCACTGTTGCTGTAACAAATTCCCACAGATTCTGTGGCTTAAAACAACGTGAATTTATTCCCTTACAGTTCTGGAGGTCAGCAGTCTGAAGTGAGTCTATGGGGTTAAACTCAAGATGTTCTCAGGGCTGGTTCCTTCTGGAGGTTCTGAGGGAAAATCTGTTTTCTGGCCTTTTCTGGCAAGTAGCAGCCAACTGCTTTCCCTGGCTCGAGTCCTTTCTCCACATTCAAAACTCATCTCCAACCTTTGTTTCCATCACCATCGCCTTTTCTAACTCTGCTCTGTCATCACATCACTTCTCTGACTCCGATCTTCTTACCTCCCTCTTAAGGACACTTAGGATTACATTGGGCTCCACAGACAATCCTGGAAGACAGCCTAGGAAGGTTCTCCAATTTTAAATACCCATTTGACCAGACTGGGTCTATCCAGATATTCCAGAATAATCTCATCTCAAATTTCTTAACCTAATCACATCTGCAAATTCTCTTTTGCTATGGAAGATAACATACTCACAAATTCCAGGGACTAAGACACGGACATCTTTAGGGGACTAACACTCATTTTACCACATGGATTAAACTGAATAACAGTGAGGTCCAAAACCATTTTTCTACTGCAGACACACAGAGGAATGCCCTATAAATGGCCAACTTTTCATCTCTATTCTTGGTTTGTTAGACTTAAAACTAGCCTTCTTTCCCCCTCTTCAAGAAAGTACTTTAGAACAAGGAGCTGAGAACCACACTCTCATGAATGGTCCTGAAGCCCCTGAGAAATAGATAAGCTCACAAATATCAGTACTTGAACTCTTATCTTACTTACATATGACTTATCATATACCTTATAATGAACTAGGCACCAGAACTTAAATTTCTAATAAAATATACAGTTTATTAGAAATGATCAATATGTATTCAATTATCCCAAGTATCACAAGTTCTAAATTGCCAGTTTATACTCTTTTCAAAACAAAGATTATTTTGGCTTGTGACCATCCTCCAAATTTCGATCTTAAAATACCTGTTACAGACAATTTGGTAATGGCACAAGAACAGACCCATAGACCAATGGAACAGACTAGAGAGTCCAGATTTAAACCCAACCATACATGGTCAATTAATATACGATAAAGGAGCCATGGATATTCAATGGGGAAATGACAGCCTCTTCAGCAGCTGGTGTTGGAAAAACTGGACAGCTACATGCAAGAGAATGAAACTGGATTACCATCTAACCCCATACACAAAAGTAAACTCAAAATGGATCAAAGACCTCAATGTAAGTCATGAAATCATAAAACTCTTAGAAAAAAATATAGGCAAAAATCTCTTGGACATAAACATGAGCGACTTCTTCATGAACATATCTCCCTGGGCAAGGGAAACAAAAGCAAAAATGAACAAGTGGGACTATATCAAGCTGAAAAGCTTCTGTACAGCAAAGGACACCATCAGTAGAACAAAAAGACATCTACAGTATGGGAGAATATGTTCATAAATGACATATCTGATAAGGGGCTGATATCCAAAATACATAAAGAACTCACGCACCTCAACAAACAAAAACCAAATAATCCAATTAAAAAATGGGCAGAGGATCTGAACAGACACTTCTCCAAAGAAGAAATTCAGATGGCCAACAGGCACATGAAAAGATGCTCCACATCGCTAATCATCAGAGAAATGCAGATTAGAACCACAATGAGATATCACCTCACACCAGTGAGGATGGCCAACATCCAAAACACAAACAACAACAAATGTTGGCGAGGATGTGGAGAAAGGGGAACCCTCCTACACTGCTGGTGGGAATGTAAATTAGTTCAACCATTGTGGAAAGCAGTATGGAGGTTCCTCAAAAAACTCAAAATAGAAATACCATTTGACCCAGGAATTCCACTCCTAGGAATTTACCCTAAGAATGCAGCAGCCCAGTTTGAAAAAGACATATGCACCCCTATGTTTATCGCAGCACTATTTACAATAGCCAAGAAATGGAAGCAACCTAAGTGTCCATCAGTAGATGAATGGATAAAGAAGATGTGGTACATATACACAATGGAATATTATTCAGCCATAAGAAGAAAACAAATCCTACCATTTGCAACAACATGGATGGAGCTAGAGGGTATTATGCTCAGTGAAATAAGTCAAGCTGAAAAAGACAAGTACCAAATGATTTCACTCATATGTGGAGTATAAGAACTAAGGAAAAAAAAAAAACTGAAGGAACAAAACAGCAGCAGACTCACAGAACCCAAGAATGGACTAACAGTTACCAAAGGGAAAGGGACTGGGGAGGATGGGTGGGAAGGGAGGGATAAGGGGAGAAAGGGGCATTACGATTAGCACGTATAATGTGGGGGATAGGGGGTGACACGGGGGAAGGCAGCATAACACAGAGAAGACAAGTAGTGATTCTATAGCATCTCACTACGCTGATGGACAGTGACTGTAATGGGGTTGGTGGGGGGGACTCGATAATAGGGGAGTCTAGTAACCATAATGTTGTTCATGTAATTGTACATTAATGATAGCAAAAAAAAATATTTGTTACAGGGTACAGCAAGTACATTTCCTTTTTGCAGCAATCCAGCTGTTTTACACTTCATCACCCCTACTGTTAAATCCACAAAGAATGAGTCTTCATCTCAGGTGGCCCTAATGAGCCACAGCATTTGACAACCTCTTTCTGTAACTTTCTTCACTTGGTTTCTGGGAGGCTATTTTTTTTTCTTATTTCTTCTTCACCTTCACTATCTGCTCTTCTTTCATGTTCTTTGCTGGTTCCCTTTTCAGCACCTCAATCTTTAAACTTTGGAGGACTCCCAGGGCTCAATCTGTGGACCTCTTCTCTTTTCATCTACACCAGTCTCAATAGGAGGCAGTGATTTTTGGCCCTCCAATTTTTGGCTTTTAAAACTCTAGGGAGGTCAGCCGGTACTATTAAGGGTGCAGAGGCCTAGATGCTGTGCAGGACAGCTCTCCACAACAAAGAATTACCTGGCCCCAAATGTCAATAGTGCCAAGGTGGAGAAACCCTGGATAACAGAACTATAAAGAGAGAGATTCAGAAAGGAGAAATCAGAAAACTCCAGAGTGTCTATGTTGATATGTCATTCAGCTTCAAAAAGCGTGTTGACTGGTCGGGATGATCTCACTTACGCTTCAGATACACTCAGGTGCAACTGCTTCAGACTGACCCCAAGCACAGCATAAGCTTTTTTGTTTCAAATCAGCAATTCAAATTTTTAAATTGAAAACAAGACAAAATAACCAATCTGGTTCCATTTTTCCCTTCACTACTCTAGAAGTAGGTTCACCTTTGCCTGCAATGGAAACATGGTCCAGTCTGGTGAAGCCTGGAGTGATCAGTTCCTACAAACTATACATCTGTCACAATGCTTCCCTTGCCAGGAAGGTCACCAGAACTGCATTTTACAATCTCTCTCCAGACAAGAGGAAGAAATAACCTGAGATGAAGGACAGTCACCACCAAGACCTCCCTCTACCCACATGCAGAGTTCAGATTCTTCTTGAAGTAGATGTCCAGTTATTTCCAGTCATCCCTGCACTTACCAATCCTATGGTATGTGGTAAGTCCCTGGTAGTCAATCCTAACTTAGCCCCAGATGTGGCAATGTTGTAAAAACACATTAGACCATCAGAACTTACTACTATTATATAGATCTTGTATGTTCTTACCCAATTCCTTCTAAAGCATTGAAGTATGACAATTTGATAACAATGAAGGTTTCTGTAGCACAAGGTTTTTAAAATTAAGAGTAGGAATAGCTCTATTTTGTAAATCTCAAACTTGTATAAGGAAAATAGGTACTCTGATAAAATATACCAATTGTGATGAACAAAGTCAACTGCACCGTTTTCTAAGTCTTAGGACAAATTGATGATTTTTATTAGCTACTCTCAGGCCTTTGCACCCCTACATTTCTGCCATGCTGCAAGACACTGATTCTCCTCTGATGATGGTGTACAAAACTGAACGAGGTTAACGGGAAGCTGCTCTAATGTGCGCGTCATCAGTTTTTACAGGGGGAACCAGGGTAAAACCCAACAGTGTCCAAAGCTGATTTAGGAGCCTTTTATCTTTGTATCTGTTTACAGCATTTCCCACAAAGACCTTCACTTCGCTTCTTCTTCATTTCTTTATTCACAGGTTCAAAGCTAAGAAAAGTGGTTAAAAGAACTTTTGGGGGAAAACATTTAATAGAGAAATCTAAAGATCTATCGCAAAACATGAAAATTAGAAGCACAGCCCACTTCTTCAGAGAGTGAAAGGGAATCTGTTTTATTTTTAAAAGTCTCTTTTTACTACTAGGTTGAGAGACAAGAAAAATTTCTTCTTTACTTGCTTGTCAGATGAATCCTTGGATATGACTAAGTTACAGCTAGGCTTTATCAAGTACAGGTTGCAAGAAAAGAGATTCTCAAAATAACAATACTCATGAATTTTCTTCGACCAGACAGATTCAGAAGAAAGTAAAAATGCTTAGAGACAGAAGAGTGTGTACCTGACTCATGGTTTCTTTGAAAGCCAGAAGGATAATTGTCTTCCCGTATTACCAACTGCCTTCCTTTTGGGACGCACACTGCGTGGGAGTGTGTCCTTAGATTGCTTATAGGGATGCGCCTCTGTTATGTCAATAGAGAGCAACCACTCTGACAGCAAACCCAAGCCTTTGCTTTCACTCCTCTTTTCTACTTTTCTTATCTACCGTGCTTATTTAGATAAGAATGTCATTTATGTCATAAGGTGGGTCATAGGCTTTTCAGGAATTTTAACAGATTTCACGTCTCTCAGGCTATCATCGACTGTTTTTACATAATTCAAATTATTTTACCTCTCTACTCTGAAATCATGCCTTATAACTTCTCCTGGAGAATGTTACAGCCATACTGTGATTTTCAAAAGCCATCACACCCTTTTGTTCCATGTTGCCTCTGCACGTCATTCTCAGTATCTTGAATGCCCTTCCTGCCTACCCTTGTCATTTTGTTGGTCTCTGTGAGGATGTTTCTAGGTCATGCTGACTACCCTTCCCCATCACCACTATGCTTTTCATGTACCTTCTGTATGCCTATCATTGCACTCAGCTCTTTATATGTCACACATAAGTTCACAGGTCTGTACTCCTTACATGTAAGAACTGTGTCTTACTCAACTTTGTATGCCCAAAGCCTTACACAGTGCAGGCCTTTAGTGGGCTCCTGACATAAGAGTGGATGAATGGTATACTGGATATTTTTTAAATCTTGCATTTTGGAAATACTTTAGAGAAAATAAAATATATGTAAATATATAACTAGGAGACTAAATAGGATAACCAATGCTCAAGTCATCTATGAATGTATGCCTCAAATCCATTTCATTCTGAGTCTAAACAGCAAATATTTTATTTTATTACAGCATGTTTGTTTTACTGGAAGCTGAAAGAATTCTATAAATAAATCTGAATTCAATTCTACTGATTCTTTTAAAACCTTTCTTTGTAAATATGATTATGCTTTCTACCAAGGCATGCTTCCCTTAGGGTAGCATCCTATTATCCAGTACTGTTCAGGAAATGTTGGGTAAACACTATCCAGTTTCTTTAGTTCTTGCTGGCCAGAGACCACCGTACTGCTCTCTCCATGTAACTGTTTGCATTACATAAGCAAAAGGCACAATAGACAGGTAGAAAGTGAATCTTACTGCCTGATAACTGTGCCCTCATCTGCACTCAACAGAATTTCTGTTATTCACTCATTCGTTTCCAGGCAGATTCTGTGCAAGGCCAAGCTTAATCTGAAATAAAAACAATGACAACAACCACGTCATAATTTTACAATTCTAAATGAAACATCCTTGTTTTGATCCGGGTCTTTAAATAATCGAAAATAATTAAGATCCCATTTGGTATCTATCAATAGGCAAAGAGGAAAGTGGTAATACCTGATTCAGGTGTGGATACAGTGACTCATGAGTTTTGCTGCTGGGAAGGTAGATTGGAAAGAATTTATCAAGAACTTTAAAAAATTTGTATCTTTGAATCCTGCAATTCCACTTTAAGGAATCTGTCAAAATAAGCCACCTTAAATATGGCAAGAACAAGATAATTTTGTTCACAAAAGGGTGTGATATAGGACAACAGGGAGAAGGTAGACTCAATCTCTTAAGAGTCAGGCATATATGATAGTATAGTCACTCAAAAGTCTATTACACAGCCATTAGGGTCATGTAAAACACACGATTTTAATAAATGAGAGAAAAAAGGAGGACGCAGTGTAATTACAAATTGGAAACATAAATAACCCTCACATTCCAAATTTAGAGTAGTTATTACTGGGGGGGCAGGATTTTGCATGTTTCTTTTCTCCAATTTACTTTTATATACTGAAAAGTTTTTCCTATTAGTTTAATAATGAAAAATGAACATTTTATATAATAAAATGAAGTGATAAAATTTTTATTTTTAAGAGACCAAATGCTAACCAATGCATGAAGCATTCTGGTGGTAGCATGTACATCATATAAAATTAAACAAACTCATCCATATAGTTTTATGTATGTCTTACTGGGAAGTACTTTAGTGTTCACTCGCCATCATACCTACTTGAGTCACAAGACCTGAGTTTCAGTCCCGGCTGTCACATATTGCCTCTGTGATCCTGGATAAATTACTTTATGTTTTACCTGCCTCAGTGTCCCCAGTGAAAAAACTGGGAAAATAACACCAACTTCTCAGGTTTGTTGTAAATCATCACAATATTGAACCTGGAAGCATCTGCATGTTGTAAGTACTCAATATGTGGTATTTACTGCTATTGCTTATTATCAGCAGAAATAAAAAACGGCATTATAAGAATAGAACCAAATGCAAAAATCAGGCTATTTGGGTCTTTATGGTCAAAAAGGCATTTCAAGTCTTGATTAGTCATTTTAAAGGCGTACATGATACCAAAACTCTTGTGAATTTGATATTGACCTTTCATGAGTACTTCAGAAAGCAATAAACAAGCATATAAAGAAACAAGAGCTTTCACAAAAGCAAATCATTTTGCTATCTCAGCCTGAATATGGAGAGAAGGAACATGTGAAATGAGAATCTGAACTCTTTACTCTTAAAAAAATTCCTAGACAAGATGCAAGACCTAAGTTTCTTAGATGACACACGCAGGTGACCACTGAACTGAGCTGAAAAGTACTTGCCCACCTAAAGGTAGTATGTTTATGAGTAGTACCAATTTAAAAATGGCTATAAATAAGCCTTCCAAATTAGATTATTTCTAAAATAACATGAAAACAAAATTGTTATGGGGAGACAGTTTTTTTTTTCTGATTTATTTTCACGTGGGGAAAAAAAGAGTCCCTTTTACAGTCATTTAATTGCTAGGGTAGCAGTAAAGAAAAGGGTTAAATGGAACCATTAGGCTGATTATGCTGCAGTTAAAAGGACTGTGGAGTGTTAAGACACTGATATTGTATACCGCTCATTCTTTTAATAAGTTACGTATTTTTACAAAAAAAATGTTTACTGTGGCAATTCTGAGCTGAGATCAGGTTGGCCGTGCAGCCCTGTGGGTACAATAACAGTGCTGTACTGTGGGATTCTGGCTCTGCCTTGGGGGTGAGAGGTAGAAGGAACCCGGACCACAACGTGAACGTCTGATCTAACTTAGACGCTTGTAAAGCTGGCATCATTTCTTTGATGTCAGCAGGCATGCAAAGGTTATCTGCAGGAAACAGACATGGCACTACCTGATTATTCCAAGCCAGCTGCTGGCCGAGAATCTGCCCCCTCAATTCTACATGCCCGGCATGGGGTGAACTTGACTGATTACGAGCAAATATTCGCCAGCTCCTGGACAGGACGTGCACCTTTCTCTTTGGGCTCACAGCAGCTAATGATCTTAGATAATTAGTATTCCACTTCTTGTCCTGGTTTTTGCCCATGTCTTCGCTTAGATCGCTACATGAAAAGGGAACTTCCATTGCCAAGTTATAAGGGGCTGAAATTATAAAAGGGCTCTGGGAGGTTCCTCTTCTCGTTGATATCTGCAGCTGGCTCCTATTGGCTGCCTGGGGCACAGACGGGCGGTGCAGCAAGAGCTAAAGCCAGCTTTGCAGCTGAACTAGAGCCCCACTCACCCCAACAGTGAAGGGGCAGAAACTGCATGGCAGTTCTCAGTACGATGTAGCCCCAATAAGGACCCCAATAAGGAAAGTTTTAATCTCAAGAAAGGCAAGTGATGCCAAAAATCTAATCACTATTTTTAGAGTTAAATCATTTTCCCAGTTACGAACTCTTTGGCTAAGTCCGCTGTGAGGTGTGATCAGTCTGTTAAAGACGCAGTGGGGCTGTGATGATGGGCAGAGACAGCCTGGCTTGGCATGTGGGCAGCATGGTCAAGAATCCCCATCCATACCTGCATGTGATAAAACAAAAGCAGGGGCTTACCTAAATGACACTGAAATGAGGATCCTTTTCTCCTGTGTAAACTGATGAATTTTGGGGGGTAGATTGACTGAATTCAACAATTTACCAGATAGTCACTGAAATGTACATGGTATGTGTTCACTGAAAACGTGACTAGTTTCTGCAGCTGCCTCAAAGAAGAAAGGTTGTACATTTAACAGCACAAGTAACCACACAGAAAAATAAATTTTCAGTATTCTTTCCCAACTCCAGTTGGAACATGTGATAAATCATTCAGAAAGTATTAACTGAGCACCTACTGTGTGACGGGCACAGTCCTAGGCTCTGGGAATACATCACCAAACTATACAGACATAAAAGCGTGCTTCTCACGGAGGTTATGAGTCTAGAGACAGACAATTAATAAGAAAATTAATGAATAATAAGGCATTGTTAGAAGATTATAACTGCTATGGAGAGAAGAAACAGTAAAGCAGTGTAAAGCAAAACTGAGATGGGAAAAAATGAGAGGGAAAGAGTGCAATTTAAAATAGACAGCGCAGGTACATCAAGAAAGAGAATTTGGGCAAAAAAACCTGAAGGAAGTGAGGGAGTGACTCACTCTGGGAAAAAGCGTATAAGGCAGAAAGAAATAGCCAGGGGAAGAACCATCTTCAATGTTTAAATTTACTAGATCCTTCCAATTTTGTCCTTGGAAAATTCAGTATATTGAGTTATCCTTTCAGCAGGTACAGCAGGCTCCCCTTATCTGCGGTCTCTGTGGTTTCAATCACAAGAGCTGACTGCGGTCCAGAAGCAGGTGATCCTCCTCCTGACATAGGCTCTGACGTAGCCTAATGCCCTGTCACAATGCCTCCATCATTCACCTCACTTCATCTTATCATGTAATCATCTTATCATGTCACATCCTCACAAGAAGAAAAGTGGGTACAGTACAGTAAGATATTTGGAGAGAGAGGGAGAGAGGCCACATTCACATAATTTTATTATAGCATATTGTTACAACTGTGCTATTTTATTATTGATGTTGTTAATCTCTTCCTGTGCCTACTTTATAAATTAAGCTTTATCATAGGTATAGGTATAGGAGAAAACATAGTATGTTACATAGCATTCAGTACTGTCTGCAGTTTCAGGCATCCACCGGGGGTCTTGGAAGGTACTCTGCTCAGAAAAGGGTGGGGAGGCTGCTCTATCTGTTAAGTGTGTTTCTGAGCAATAATCTGATTCTTTCCACAGCTTTCATAGCAATACAGCTATTTCTGCACAGTTGTAAATATCATTCAGGAAGAAAGAGCATGAAAGTATCTAGACTATGGTAAAGAAGTTTATTAATTTGCCTAAGTAACCATTATTTAGGAGATCACTGTAAATTGAGTAAGAAATCCCAGAACTTCTGACTTTCTGATACCACTTCCTGTGAATGAAGTCAGAATCTGCAGACAGAAGATTATCAAGGTGCCATGGTATAGTCTTGAATTAAGACAGATCTCAAGTAGGTTGATGCTCTAGATGCATTTATTTAATCTTTCTCGTAAAGAAGGTATGTATCATTTTTCAGGATTTCCTCTTGCAAGCCCAAACTTGAATATACAAAACCAAAGCCTGGTTCTTTAAGAAATTGCCAGGATTATTACCCAACTAGAGACAGAATTCAATTTTCTATAAACACATTAATTCTGCTTCACTGGCAAACTAGCTTTAGGTCCAAATTGCAGAAAAAAGGTAGTAATTCCTGACAGGGACAAGGAAATAGGTTTTCAGTTTTCTTCCTGAGTCAGCAGGGAAGTGTAGGACACAAGTGACTCTTTTAATGTTTATTTTTCCGAAAGTACCTATTAAGCAAAGCCTAATGGTACTGTGGAAACCAGAAATTTAGAAAAAAAATGCAAGTGCAAACGAATAAAACGTGACTTTTGAACTAAAAAGGAACTAAGTGAATTTGTTTTAAAATGTACTGCTGCAACTATCTAAAATTTAGGTCTTTTACTCCAGGGCTTAAGTGAGTTGAGGTAGAGTTAACTCAAATACTTAAAAAAACAAAAAACAAACAAAAAAACCCTTTCCATATTTTCCTAGTTAATCTCCTCTGATGCCACAAAAAATATCTTCACATTCTTACACTCACACATCGCTGTGAATGAAAGGCCCAAACTCTATCAATATAGATAAAGAAAGGGGGTGAATAAAAAATAACATCTTTATTAAAAGATATAGTGAGATGGTTGGTTATGGGTCATTTTTATTTTCTACTTGTGTTTTGCAACCTATATATTTAAAAAGAGGATATATTTATTACTTTTACAGTTAAAAGTAAGAACAACGTAAATTTTAATTTGAGTGAGAGAGGAGCAATAGAGATTGGAGAATTAGACACTGAGGAAAACTGGCCCCAGTGACAGCCTTAAACAAAGAATGTCAGATCCTAGTATGAGTTGAAAGGGAGAAGGGCCCAGTCAAAAAAGGAACAAAGCTTGGAATTCTCAGTAATGGCAAACCAGCACCCCAGTTTTGCCCCCTTGGTGGCTCTCTGGAGGTCTGCCAAGGAAGTGTTATGTGTGGGTGATGGTGGGAGGTTAGATGCCAATTTTCTCCAACCTTCTAACTTGCTCCCAGGTGCTAAAGATAGAATTTATGAGGGCTCGAAAGTGCTGGTCCTCTACCATCTATGCCCAAGTTTGCATCTTCTAACTAAGCACTTTAACCAGCTAATCTTTAAGTGTTTCTCAATATGGTCCACCGACCACCTGCATAGAACCTCCTGGGGTGCTTGTTAAGTCTCCAGATTTCCCCCTCAGACCACCCGAGCCTAGAAGAATGCCACTGTCTGAATGTTTGTGCCCCCCTCAAAATTCATGTTGAAATAACCGTAACCTCCAATGTGGGGCCTTTGGAAATGTGATTAGGTCATGAGGGCAGAGCTTTCCTGCATGGAATTAGTGCCCTTAAAAATGAAGTTCAAGAAGGCTGCTTGTGACATTAAAGAGAAAAGGCAGCCATCTAGGAAGCAGGTCCTCCCAGACACCGAAAATGCTGCTGCTTTCATCTTGGACTTCCCAGTCTCCAGGACTGCGAGGAAAATTTCTGTTTCTTACTCAGTCCATGGTATTTTGTGAGAGCAGCCCAGAGAACAAAGAGTAACCCTCAAAGTCTGTACTTATATGTGACTTTTAGGAGATTTTTAGACTTGAGCTGAGACTTCAAGATCATCACGATGACTAAGCTTCATGCTGTCTGCCACCATCATCCCCGAGCCCTCTGGATTCTTTGATTTCCTACTTCAAGGAAACACAACTATAATGCACATCAAAATCAATGATCTCCTACAATCAAATAAAAACTTCTGGCTAATACCATATTTACAAATAAAATCCTCACATGATGACTAGCGAAGACTTTGACAAGAGAGGAAAACTAAAGAAAAGGAGAAGGGGTGGACACCCTTTTGTACTCTGTGTTAGCAACTGAGACATAGAGGTACTGTAGTTGCCTCAGTACCATGACTATGAGATGAGCCTGTCTCCCTAAGCTTCTAAAGCTTCTCACTTATGTGAGAACTTAACAAAAACATTAAGTCAACCTAAAATTCCTTGCCCTGTTAAACAGAAAATTGAAACCTAGGAATAACATATTTACTTTTCTTCATAAGTAATGAGCTATTTCAGGTGAAACATGTAATTTTCCAGGAATTGCTTTAAGGGTGATAGTTTAGTTTAATAACAGAGATCAAAGATATTTACTTACCTCCTAATCAACATAATTTTGCAAAGCCTTTTGGCTTAATGTACAAAATTTTGCTGCATTAGTGTAACGAGAGTTTATCTAGTTGAGAGTAAGAATTGATTCATTCTTTCACATTCTGTTCAATAAATATGTATTAAGTGCTAAAGATATTCCCAGAATTGAGGAGAGTTAACAACACAGACACATTTCCTGCCCCCTGGAGACTTTAAAGCCTTTTGGGTAATAGACAATGGGAAAAGAGAGGGACTAATAATAAGGAAATACTCCAGTAATGATAAGAATGCACTCTAACCCAGATTTAAACAAAACGAGTAGGTGGGGAAAGAGCCAAGGCAAGGAAAAAAAGCACATTGCAACAGCTATGAGAAATGTAGGGTGCTTGACTTTCAAATGCAGACTAGGTTGGAGAGTGCAGAGCTGAAGGTCCAGGAAACAGGTAGAAGCAAGACCACGAGGGCTCTTATAGATCATGTTAAAAAGTTTCTTTTTAATCCTAAGAGCAATGGGAAGCAATTGAAGAGGTTAAATGAAATGTGGTCAACATGCTTTTATTCATGATTTATAAAGATTGCTCACTGATAAAATCAAAGTGGGAGCTTGAATGAGTGCTGAGTAAGTGGGTGGCACAGGCTGTAGATAAGGGCAGACCCTGGAGCTGAGGATAAGACAGGCATGGGCAATGTGGTTACAGGGAATTCCCAAGCCCACACATTCCCAGATGGGAGACAATTCATAGCAACAGATCATATAGTTAAATGTTAAATGCATGGGTGTATGATGGCAGTCAGGTGCCTCTTGCAAATGATTTCACTCAAACATTAATCTGTGAAAGAAGGCACACAGCAAAGTGTATTATTCCCTCATTAGTCTTGGTACTCACCATGTTGTTAGACATAAAATTATGCTCCCTCCCATCATACATCAACCACTGGTATGCAATAATGTCAGTTTCAGGGCTAAGAAAACATTCATCCATGTTCCCAACCAACAAGCCTGAACTTGTAAAGACAAGTTCTCAGCTCACATGGAACACGTTTGAAGACCCATGAAAGGCTGTGCTCATGAGGATAAATAAGTGTGTGATTGAGTTACCAAGATTTTATATCCATGCCTCAAAGGGCACAATAAACCTTTTTAAAGTACAGGTTTATCTTGCTTTTGCAACCCATTTACTTCAGGAAAATGGTGAAGAATTTTTTTAACTGAAGTGTATTTTGAAAACATTTGGGGAGCTTCCCTACCTAAGAGAAATTTAATGATTATATGTAAAGGTCAAATCTTGTTATTGTATTACATATATACTCAAGTGAGGTAGATTTATACTGGATCACTATCTCTCCTTACCAGCTGGGAGGATGTCCCCAATGTCATCTCTTGGCAAGTCCTTGAGTCTCTCAAGAGATGCCAAAATATGAGGGCAGACATCCTATTAAGGAATGTGCTCCGTTGTGTCCTTTGATTGGAACACTAGTTTCAGTGGACTGGATCTTTAGTGAAGCTGGCTGAGTGGTGGTAGGACTGAACTGCCACCCACAATACCCGTCTCCCTAGCTCCCTTCCACCGGTGGGTCTGGGAATAGGCATGTGGTGGAGTTCTGGCAATGACATATTCAGTAGAGGTGGCCAGATGGGACTTCTGGGAAAGCTCGATTGACTTGGCTGACACACCCTTTTGGAGGTTTACTTCTTTGCACTTTTGTTTTCTGCTTAGTCATAAACGTGATGTCGGGTAGCAGCCAACTTATAGCCACAAGAAAGACAGAGGTGTAGAAAGACGACAGGAGCTTGGTTTCCTGATGGCATCACTGAGCCGCTTTATCAGCTCTGGATTGTGTGTTCTGGGCTTTGTTGTGGGAAACACGAAAATCCCCATACAAATAGGTTCTTTATGCTGACTTTTCTGTTATTTCCAGGGAATTTCTTCCACCAATACCCTGAATTGTATTGAAACTTCTCTGAATATAACATACCTAGTTCTGATGCTACTGACATCACGTGAATTTTCTGGCGGTTTAATATCACGGTGAGCACCAGCAAGCCATTACCTCCAAAGCAGGCTTTTGTCCTGACACTGGTATAACCTCCTTTTATAAAGACGCTGAGCTGCCTAGGGGAGCTGCGTTGCTACCAAAACACAGCAGGAAAACAAGGACTCTTCACACACTTCCTGAGCATTTTGGCCACAGTTATTCTCATTTAGTTGTGCTTGACTGGTCAAGTATTAAAAATGACTGAGCCCAGGATGCTAAAGCAGAAGGCACACAGTGCACTGAGGGAAAGTAACTTTCTAGAAAAACAGAAAGACAAAATGTTCTGTGGGCAATTTTAGGTAAATTAAAGTTACCCAACATGAGAACTGCACGAACTAGCCAAAACTGTCAGCCATCCGGGATAGGATAGCTCACTTTAGGTAAACCTATCAACATGAGCTGCAGGTTACAACACCTATAGTTATTCAAAGGTGCAACCTGTCTAGCAGGTTTTCAGATTAGTTTTCATGCACATGACTAGAAGTCACTTTAAGATATCAAAGAGAGAAAATTTATATTCATGAATGTGTATTTATATTGGCATTTAAATGCATATGAACATAGGTAAGTACATATTTCTGCTCAAGGAGATAGTATGTGAGTTTAACACAATACAAAGATCATTAGAGATTTCTCACTCATTAGACGCTCTGGTTGCACTTTTTTTTTTTACTTTTCTTTGTATATAAGAGAGTATTTGACAGTTAAGGAAGCTTCCTAAATCATTCATTCTCATATTACGTGTAGTGTCTGCACCGTGGACATTGAAAATAAAAAAACACTTATAAAATATCTGCCACAACAATCTTTAAATCCCTGCAAACAGCCTGGCGCTATGCACTATTGACTCTAATTTGCATGAAGAGAAACTGAGTTCCAGAGAGAGAAGATACCATGCTCACCAGAATAACTAAGAGAATAGTTTGGGCTTCTTAGATCTAGACTTGTATAGACTATTTTTTAATCAGAATTGTTCAAATTGTTTATCCTGATTAAAACTGACCCCATGATTTCCAAATCCCCAGTTCACTTTATGACATGGCAATTTTTTTCTCTAGAAAATTAAATTAGCTCTTTTATAAACATGGTATTTATAGAATTACCACTACAAATCCAATTACTACAGTGTATGTATGTAAAAAAATAGGATCCAAGGCTCCAACTGATTTATCAAAAATATTTCTTGAATACATGTATTCATAAAAATTACCTGGGGAGTCTACCTGAAAAACCAGAAATTCTGATTCTCTAGGTCCTATGGCATTCAGCAGGGCCCAAGAATATGAATGTTAACAATTGACTCTGTAGTAGGAGGGCCTGCAGATCCCACTTTGAGAAACACTGGTCTACCTAGATATAAATCTTAAATTGCTCAGTCTAGGGAGATAGGCAAGCAAACAAAAGCTTTACAATGCATTCTAAACATCCAGAGAGGTATGAACAGGACAGGGGAAGGCATTAGAAAGGGCAGAAGTGAAATTCCCTTGCAGAAATGACCACTTTTCAAGGAGTAGTACAACAAACAGAAAAGAACAGGAAAAAAGGTTTCTGGGGAGGGGAAGAGGGGGTCGAAGATGGCAGAGGAAATCTCCTCCCCAAACCATACATATTTGTGAAAATACAACAAATACAACTATTCCTAAAAGAGAGACCGGAAGATACAGTACAACAGCCAGGCTATAGCTACATCTGCAAGAACTGAGCACCTCATGAAACGGGTAAGATACAAAGCAGCGACCTGGTGGGACCCAAGAATTCCCCTACCCCAGCTCACCAGCGAGAGGAAAAGAATCAGAGTGGGGAGGGAGAGGAAGCACAGGACTGCTAAATAACCAGCCCTGGTGATCTGCATCGGGAGCACAGACACACATCGCCTGGTGTATTGGAGATTAGAGAAATGGAAGGGCAGGATCTGAGACAGAGACTGCAAGTGGGTCCCCACAGCCGGCTCCCCTGGGACAAAAGAAAAGCAGGCACATTTTTAAAAGTCTGAAAGAGACAAGGGCCCAAAAGTGGAACAAAATCATCCCAGCGCACTCAGCCCAGCAGGCTGGGAATCTTGAGGAATTTCGGGCCCCCTAACAGGCTGCCGGGTAAAGCAGCCCTGCCGAAGCCCCTCACAGCGATAAGCAGCCTGCCATTCTTTCCGCCCGGCCGGCTCGGCAAATGGTCTGGCGGATCCGCCACTGCTGCGGAACAGTGGGAGAGTGGCCCCGCCCACAGCAACCATACCGAATCTCCTCCTGACGGGCGCACAGCTAACCGGGAAGGGCCACAGAAGTCAGAGCAAGGTCCAGAAGGCACCAAGGGGCGCAGAACGCACCCGGCATGGCTGCAAACCCCCGCAGTGCACTAGGCTAGCCTGAGGGTGGCCCTCCACATGGCAAATCAGGGGATTATCCCAGAGACTGCCTCCCAGTGTGCGGGTAACCAGCAAAGGCTGCAGAGAAGGGCAAGGAGAACAACAAGCAGGAAGGGACTTTGTTCTCCCAGCCAACACACGTGGCACCTGCCTATAACCAACTCTATCACCATGAAAAGACAGAAGAATATGGTCCAGTCAAAGATCACCCAGACAACCCCAGAGAGAGGCCCTGGTGGGATAGATTTAAACAATCTTCCTGAAAAAGAATACAAAATAAAAGTCATAACCATGCTGATGGACCTACAGAGAAATATGCAAGAGCTAAGGGAGGAAGTCAGGAGGGACATTACATAAATGAAATAATTGATTGTCAGGCTTAAGAGCAGACTGGACGAGGTGCAAGAGACTGGTAATGGAATAGAAATCAGAGAACAAGAATACAGAGAAGCTGAGGCAGAGAGAGATAAAAGGATCTCTAGGAATGAAAGAATATTAAGAGAACTGTGTGAGCAATCCAAATGGAACAATATTCGCATTATAGGAGTACCAGAAGAAGAAGAGAGAGAAAAAGGGAAAGTGTCTTTGAAGACATAATTGAGAAAACTTCCCCAAGCTGGGAAAGGAAATAGTTTCTCAGACCATGGAAGCCCACAGATCTCCCAAAACAAGGGACCCAAGGAAGACAACACGAAGACATATAAAAATTAAAATGGCAAAGATCAAAGACAAGGACAGAGTATTAAAGGCAGCCAGACAGAGAAAAAAGATCACCTACAAAAGAAAACCCATCAGACTATCATCAGACTTCTCAACAGAAACCTTACAGGCCAGAAGAGAATGGCATGATATATTTAATGGAATGAAACAGAAGGGCCTTGACCCAAGAACACTGTATCCACCACGATAATCATTTAAGCTTGAGGGAGGGATTAAACAATTCCCAGACAAGCAAAAGTTGAGGGAATTTGCCTCCCACAAACCACCTCTACAGGGTATCTTAAAGGGACTGCTCCAGATGGAAGCACTCCTAAGGCTAGAAAGATGTCAACAGAGAAAATAAAATCATAGCAAAGAAAGCAGACCATCCAAATATAAACTAAAGGCAAAAAGTAAAATCAACTATCCACAAAAACAGTCAAAGAAAACATAAAAGAGTACAGAATAAAACACCTAGCATATAAAGAATGCAGGAGGAAGACTAAGAAGGGAGAGAAATAAAGGACCATCAGACTGTGTTATAATAGCTTAACAAGAGAGTTAAGTTAGACTGTTAGATAGTAAAAAAGCTAACCTTGAACCTTTGGTAAACACGAATCCAAAGCCGGCAATGGCAGTAAGTACATATCTATCGATAATCACCCTAAGTATAAATGGTCTGTATGCACCATTCAAAAGACACAGAGTCACAGAATGGATAGAAAAGCAAGACCCATCTATATACTGCCTCCAAGACACTAACTTTAAACCCAAAGACATGCACAGACTACAAGTGAAGGGATGGAAAAAGATACTTCACACCACTAATAGGGAGAGAAAAGCAGGAGTTGCAGTACTTGTATCAGACAAAACAGACTTCAAAACAAAGAAGATCACAAGAGACAAAGAAGGATATTACATAATGATAAAGGGGTCAGTCCAACAAGAGGATATAACCATTATAAATGTGTATGCACCCAACACAGGAGCACCTACATACTTGAAACAAATACAGAATTAAAGGGGAAACAGAATGTGATGCATTAATTTTAGGAGACTTCAACACACCACTCACTCCAAAGGACAGATAAACTAGACAGAAAATAAGTAAGGACACAGAGGCACTGCACAACACACTAGAACAGATGGACCTAACACACATGTACAGAACTCTACATCCAAAAGCAACAGGATACACATTCTTCTCAAGTGCACATGTAACATTTTCCAGAATACACCACATACTTAGGCCACAAAAAAAGGTCTAAGTAAATTCAAAAATATTGAAATTGTACCAACAAACTTCTCAGATCACAAAGGTATGGAACTAGAAATGAATCGTACAAAGAAAACAAAAAGGCACACAAACACACGGAGGCTTAACAACATGCTCCTAAATAATCAATAGATCAATGATCAAATTGAAACAGAGATCAAGCAATGTATGGAGACAAATGAAAACAACAGCACAATGCCCCAACGTGTGTGGAATGCAGCGAAGGCAGTTCTAAGAGGAAAGTTAATAGCAATCCAGGCCTATTTAAAGAAGGAAGAACAATCCCAAATGAATAGTCTAAATTCACAATTATTGAAACTGGAAAAAGAAGAACAAATGAAGCCCAAAGTCAGCAGAAGGAGGGACATAATAAAGACTGGAGAAGAAATAAATAAAATTGAGAAGAATAAAACAATAGGAGTAAAACCAATGAAACCAAGAGCTGATTCTTTGAAAAAGTAAACAAAATAGATAAACCCCTAGCCAGACTTATTAAGAGAAAAAGAGAATGTACACACATAAACAGAATCGGAAATGAGAAAGGAAACATCATGACGGACCCCACAGAAATACAAAGAATTATTAGAGAATACTATGAAATCCATATGCTAAAAAGCTGGAAAACCTAGAAGACAGGGACAACTTCTTAGAAAAATACAACCTTCCAAGACTGACCAAGCAAGAAACAGAAAACCTAAACAGACCAATTACCAGCAACGAAATTGAATAGGTAATCAGAAAACTACCAGAGAACAAAACCTCCAGGCCAGATGGATTCACTGCTGAATTTTATCAAGACATATAGAGAAGAAATAATACCCATTCTTCTTAAAGTTTTCCAAAAAATACAAGAGGAGGGAATACCTCCAAACTCACTCTATGAAGCCAGCATCACTCCAATACCAAAACCAGGCAAAGACCCCACCAAAAAAGAAAATTACAGACCAATATCCCTGATGAACATAGATGCAAAAATACTCAACAAAATATTAGCAAACCGAATTCAAAAATACATCAAGAGGACCATACACCATGACCAAGTGGGATTCATCTCAGGGATGCAAGCATGGTACAACATTCGAAAATCCATCAACATCATCCACCACATCAACAAAAAGAAGAACAAAAACCACATGATCATCTGTATAGATGCTGAAAAAGCATTTGACAAGATTCAACATCCGTTCATGATAAAAACTTTCAACAAAATGGGTATAGAGGTCAAGTACCTCAACATCATAAAGGCCATATATGTATGACAAACCCACAGCCAACATTATACTTAACAGCAAGAAGCTGAAAGCTTTTCACCTAAGATCAGGAACAAGACAGGGATGCCCACTCTCCCCACTGTTATTCAACATAGTACTAGAGGTCCTAGCCATGGCAATCAGACAAAACAAAGAAATACAAGGCATCCAGACTGGTAAAGAAGAAGTCAAACTGTCACTATTTGCAGATGACATGATACTGTACATAAAAAACCCTAAATACTCCATTCCAAAACTACTAGAACTAATATCTGAATTCAGCAAAGTTGCAGGATACAAAATTAATACACAGAAATATGTTGCTTTCCTATACACTAACGATGAGCTAACAGAAAGAGAAATCAGGAAAACAATTCCATTCACAATTGCATCAAAAAGAATAAAATACCTAGGAATAAACCCAATGAAGGAAGAGGAAGACCTATACCCTGAAAACTACAAGACACTCCTAAGAGAAATTAAAGAGGACACTAACAAATGGAAATTCATCCCATGCTCTTGGCTAGGAAGAATAAATATTGTCAAAATGGCTATACTGCCTAAAGCAATCTACAGATTCAATGCAATCCCTATCAAAATACCAACAGCATTCTTCAATGAACTGGAACAAACAGTTCTAAAATTCATATGGAACCACAAAAAACCCCGAATAGCCAAAGCAATCCTGAGAAGGAAGAATAAAACGGGGGGAATTATGCTCTCACACTTCAAGCTCTACTACAAAGCCACAGTAATCAAGACAATTTGGTACTGCCACAAGAACAGACCCACAGACCAGTGGAACAGAATAGAGAGTCCAGACATTAACCCAAACAAATATGGTCAATTAATATACAATAAAGGAGTCATGGCTATAGAGTGGGGAAATGACAGCCTCTTCAACAGCTGGTGTTGGCAAAACTGGACAGGCACATGGAAGAGAATGAAACTGGATTACTGTCTAACCTTATACACAAAAGTAAACTCAAAATGGATCAAAGACCTGAATGTAAGTCATGAAACCATAAAACTCTTAGAAAAAAATATAGGCAAATATCTCTTGGACATAAACATGAGCAACTCTTCATGAACATCTCCCCGGGCAAGGGAAACAAAAGCAAAAAGGAACAAGTGGGACTATATCAAGCTGAAAAGCTTCTGTACAGCAAAGGACACCATCACTAGAACAAAAAGACATCCTACAGTATGGGAGAATATGTTCATAAATGGCATATCAGGTAAGGGGTTGGTATCCAAAATATATAAAGAACTCACGCACCTCAACAAACAAAAAGCAAGTAATCCAATTAAAAAATTGATAGAGGATCTGAACAGACACTTCTCCAAAGAAGAAATTCAGATGGCCAACAGGCACATGAAAAGATGCTCCACATCGCTAATCATCAGAGAAATGCAAATTAAAACCACAATGAAATGTCACCTCACACCAGTTAGGATGGCTGCCATCCAAAAGACAAACAACAACAAATGTTGGCCAGGATGTGGAGAAAGGGGAACCCTCCTACACTGCTGGTGGGACTGCAAATTAGTTCAACCATTGTGGAAAGCAGTATGGAGGTTCCTCAAAAAACTCAAAACAGAAACACCATTTGACCCAGGAATCCCACTCCTAGGAATTTGCCATAAGAAAAGGTCTCTGGGGAGGGTGCACAGCAGAGACAATTCAGCAGGGTGGCAGGGCCCTGAAAGAAGAACATGCAATGGCCAGGGCAGCAGATGCAGGAGTAGGAAGGGAAGTCGGAGAGGTAAGATGAGGTAGTATTCTGAATGATGTTTAAGCCTGGATGGGGCTAGTTTGAGCTTTTTAATCCTGATGGCACAAGTGGGCTGCTGAGGGTTGAGGCAGGAGAGGCAGCATTAGATGCCGTTTTTAAAAAGCCTACCGGGCAGCAGTAACACAGAGGACGTGTGGGAGGAATGTGACCTTGATGAGAACCGCAGTTCAAGAGAAGATGCTTGGAGGTCCTCAATAGTTGTTTTTCCAAAGAACACACATGCAGATGGCCAGCAGACACACGAAAAGATGCTCACCATCACCAATCATCAGAGAAATGCCAATCAAAACCATGAGGGACCACCTCATACCAGTCAGAGTGGCTAATATCAACGGGACAAGAAATAACAAGTGTTGACAAAGATGTGGAGAAAAGCCCTTACACCGTGCTGGTGGGACAGTCCATGGGTACAGCCAGCGTTGAAAGCAGTATGGAGATTCCTTAAGAAACTAAACATAGAAATATTGTTCGACCCAGCAATTCCACTCCTAGGAATTTACCTGAAAAAAACAAAACCACCAATTCAAAAAGATATAGACACACCCATGCTTACTGCAGCATTATTTACAATAGCCAAAATATAGAAGCAATCTAAAGGCCCCATTGACTGAGTAAAGAAATGTGGTACATATACACAGTGGAATTACTACTTAATCATTAAGAAAAATATCTTCCCATGGATGGACCTTGAGGGTACTTTGCTAAATGAAATAAGCCAGGTGGAGAAAGACAGATACTATGTGATTTCACTTATATGTAGAACCTAAAAAACAAAACTAACGAACAACAAAAAAAAAAACAGAAACAGACTCACAGATACAGAGAACAGATTGGTGGTTGCCAGTGGAGATGGGTGGGCATGGGTGAAATAGCTGAAGGGGGAAAAATTAGTGAGACTACATTGGGTACATTGAGCTAGAGGAGCTTACACTGAGTGCGTACACTTGTCAAAATTCATCAGGCTGTGCATTGAGATTTGTGCATTTATTTTGTGTATATCTCAACTAAAAAAAAGAGAGAGAAAATGCCTGTACTGGTGAAGACAGGTGCATGTTATCTGTAAGTTGATAACCTATCAAAGTAATCATTCGCTATGTTTATTGAAATTGAATTTAAAAGAGGTAGAACTCTTAGCCACTAATGTAATGTAGGAAGAAAGGCAAAGGAGAGGGTAGGTGATGGTCCTTGGGTTTCTGGTTTGTCTGAGTTGGTAGTTGGTGTTTGGTGGGTGAGGATTAAAGTGGCATTTTAGTATTTACTAATAAAGACAGTTAACAGGACTATAGGACTTACTGGCAGGGTGTTGGACTTAGACTGTCTGGGCTAAATGAAGCTAACTACTTGTAAGTCATCCACGTCTGGGTGGTGGAGGTTGAAGTCACGGCTGTGAACGGCAAAGGGGAATACGCTGAAGGTCAAGGCAGGGCCTAACTGGGAGGGAGGCATCACCATTTAAGGGGGAGGTGGAAATGAAAAGAGCAGGAAAGAATAAGAGGCAACCAAAAGGTAAGAAGTCCAAGGTGAGCTGAGAAGAAAGGGTTAAGGCAAAGAGATGGTCGGGTGTCACAGAGCAATCAAGTCAGTTAAGTACTGATAAGGAGAACGTTCCATTGTGACCCACAGTGGCCTACCAATGCCTCCTCTGTGAATGGTTTGTTCAGTTCGACAAATATTTACGGAACTCCCTTGAGTACCAGGTACTGTGCAGACAAAGCCCAGGCCTCAGGGACAGACGGTCTCATCCTACCCCGACAGCATAGCAGAAGCAAGGTTGCACTGTGTCAGATGCGAACAGCCACTGTGTGGATGCAAAGCTCTAGTTGATAGCACACTCGGGGAAAGGGAAGCAGGCGGGGTGAGAGGGGGTGGGAGAAAGCGGCCTAGAGGACCGCAGGTGCCCAGAAGAGCGAGGAGGGCAGAAAAGGCAGAAGCTGCCCTCCCTCTCTGTCCTCCTCCGACCTTCATCCTGCTTAACCCTCTCACTGCCGCATCTGTTTAGGGAGCAAGGTCCTAGGCTTAAGGGAAGTAATTATTGCCCAGCATGTTCTTTTGGTATCAAAAGAAGAAAATTAAACTGGGAAAGAAAAAGTTAATTGAAACTCAACAGATTACACTGAAATGTATTTGGACTCTGACTACATTTTATAGAAACCTCATCTCATAGTTACTTAGCACTGACTAAATGTCTATTTCTTCTTTTTTTTTTTTAACAGAAAAAGCATTTTAATTAAAAAAAAAATTATTTAAAAGAGCTTCCTTTTTAAATTTGGCTTTCTGACCCGTGCTTGTGCCTTCAACACCTCAGGCCTTTCTGCTTCTCCGCAGGAGCGCGCGCTGCTCCCGCCCTGGGCACGCTTGGCACGCAAGCAACCACCTGCCTTGCTGACATGTTTTTCATCGGACAACCACCTGGGCGCACGCCACAGGCCCATTCAATCTTTCCCAGGCTTCTTGGTATAAAGGTAAACAATTCTATCTGAACTGGGGTTCGAGACAGCCTAGCCCTGTGGGAGACTGTACTGCGTTATGCCAAATGCGGGTCTGTGATGAGCGCCTCCAGACACCATCCTGGAAGAACACCCACCTCTTAAATTTACTCCAAAAATGTAACCTAATTATTAGAAAGCCTGATCATATACCTGTAGAAAAATAGGCCTGATAATAATATCCCATGACACTTTAACAGAGTAAATTCTGATTATTTTATTTATCCATTCTCTTATTTAGGAAATCTTTATGTACTTCTTGCTAACAATTACACATGTTAAAAAGATGAAGTCCTTGAGCTCAGGAGGCCTCCGTTCTGGTGGGAAACAGAAACTAACAAGTAACCTGGGGCCCCACAGCAATGTCAGGGTAATGCATGTTATGTACCAAAATGACACATGGCAACTGCGCCAGGAGTGACAGGATTTCACCAGCTGGTGGTCAGGAAAGGCTTCCTCTGTACTGAATACAAGAACATGAAAATAAATATTTAAACCAATCAAAGAGAAAACATTTGACTTCATAATTGATTTCTGGTTCTGATCCCACACACAATACATTCCTTCCTTCAAGTACTCCACCACTGAGACCTACCAGTTGCCAGGAACAATTTTTAGCCAGTGGGCAATAGAAGCATTAAACCATTTCCTCCCCCAGAGTCTACTGTTATGGAAGAACATGGTTGGTCATAATAAAGTTATAAAAAAATTATGCTAAGCCAGCTGATGGAGGGATTATCTCAGGCTATAAAGAGAACAAGGCCTTTGGTAGGACTTGTACCATGGCAGGACAGGGAATGGTGTCAATCAGGAATATGACATCGCAGAATGAAGGAATGGTATGAAACGAGAGCTAGAGAACGTGCACTGTTCCAGTCTGCATAATGTGTTCTGTGTTTGGAAGTGAAGATGTGGGAAATGAGGTGGGAGAGGGAGTTTGGGACACAACAGTGTAGGGCATTGAATTCCAGGCTAAAAACGTGAGGCCTTTTCTGTTATTTATATTCCCTAAAAGACCTGGAAAATGCAACCCAGCGCACTCCTTGATTATGTGGCTGTACGACTGGGAGAAGATGAAATCACCTTAAGGCTCTCAAGGAAGTCATTGAAAATAATCTGAGGATTCCTAACAAATGACTTGTTTTAACTTGTCCCGAGTCCAGTGGTACTTCGGACTTTTCAGGCACTGCGTTAAGAACTTGATGCCAATTTCTTCTTCAGTATTCACATCAACTCCCCTGGTGTGTGCACCATCCTCAGTTCCAGCTGGGGAAATGCAGTGAGGTTAAATAACTTGTCCACGGTTGTACCACTAGGAAGAGGTGGTGTGCTGGCTTCAGACTGGCCTTACTCCAAGCCAAGATCAACACCACGAAGGACAAAAATTGTAAATGAATTAGTGCAGAAGGAGCAGAAACACATGCAATGAGCTCAGTATGGACAGTAGTAAGGAAGTAAGTAGTAGCCAAGGGAAGGCGTCACAAATTTACAAATGGGTAAGCTTGGCAACAGCTAAAGGCCCAGTGGGAAAGTGGCCAAGCACCTGAGGGCCTGCAGGACAGTGCCGCCCTTCCCTGCCAGCCGCCTCCTCTCTCTCGCCTCTGGTGTCCGACCTCAATCAAGATCCCCTTAGAAGAACGATTAGGTAATTCTATTTTCAGGGCAGATCTGATCCACACCAGGCCCCAGAGCCAACTTTGTGTTCCGAGAAGATCCTCAATGAAGGGTCAAAATGTTAGATCTATGAAGAAATATCAAAGGAAGAGAAGAGGCTGGCTGTCATTGAGTATTGGGTTTCCAAACAATCAACCTCTTATCCTCATTAACATCACAAGATTAATGCCAGTTAGATGTTAAGCCTGAAAGTCTAGCAGAAAGATGAATTTTTCCTCTAGATTTTGACATGTGGTTAAAATATTAAATGAATGAATATAATATAAATGATTAAGTCTGGGTTGATAAGAAAGATGGCTATATAGTGGGCTCCTTAAAAGCACTGATCCTGGAGACTGCATTCACAAACCGAGATGTACCTCTTCAGGAAATTCATGCAACACGTTCTTGTTTGTCTATGAATGTTGCTTCACAGGATTCTAGATATTTGACATTCTGAGTGTCCTTTTGGTCTCAATTTTATAGGTAAGTGTCTCAAATTCCCATTTCACTTTTTGACATACCATGAATGTCCTCAAATGTGTTCTTTGGAGCTGAGAATTCTGCATTTAGACACATACATGTAATACTTAAAATTTCATCTTTAAGTTCAATCAGCTGTAAGGTTAAAAGACTGTCCTGATGGTTCTGGGTAGAATTCCCACAACTACATTTTTGTCTTTAATAAAATGTCACTCTATGGTGAATGCCTTATTGAAGACCTCAGAAATGTAAAATAGTCTTCAAGTCTGCCCTGCTATATAAACAACGCTAGGCCTAACTGTTTCCACTGACTGAAAGATACAAGCACCTAAATTAGGAGCAATCGGCACTTCCTCAGAAACAGAATTAAAAACTGGAGATGGAGTCTTTGCATCAGTTTAAGAATATTTTCTTATTTACCCAGAATAGCTGATTCTGTAGGATCTGCCAGCAACCTCTAATTATACCAGCTGTACCCAATATCCACATTGAACAACATTATTTTACCCACTGAAAAACATAATTTTATCCTCTGAATATCAGGCTCAAGGTCAGCTGTGGTTTTCTGAGTTTCATATCACCTTTGTATTTCAGGTCCTCAAATGTTAATTGATTTGTAAAGCTGCTGTTTGAGGCTGGATTCACATTTGCAGCTAACAGGCACACCACGTCTACCTGTATCTTAATAGACAGAACAGAGCACAGAGAGAAGTTGAGGGAAGGGTAAGAGAAGTGGAAATGGAGAAGAAATAGAGGGCTGAAAAAAAAACCTTATCACAGAAATGTCCGGATGTGTTCTGGGATTGTCACTCAAAGAGCTGTGGAGCTCATATAAATGCAGAATTACTCCCTTCTCTCTTGGCTGGAAGGCTAAGGGCACCATGTACACAAAGCTTGGCAGGGAAAACGGCACCTTTAAAATTTTTGCAGTTTAGTATTATATCTATATCAAGAAAACAATAAAACTAATTTCTCTGGTTTCTTTAAATAAATAGAACTTTATAAATAGAACTTATTTATGCAAATAAAGAGAACTTCAGGCTAGACTTTTGGGTTAATTAGAGTAAATTTTGGTTCTCTCCACTAGAATTCTGTGATTCTTTGACACTGTGAGCGGGGATTAAATCTACCTTGGTTGAGTATAAACCAGGATTACTGGCTAGTTTTGCCTTAGTGATTTTCTACTTTATGGCTGCTTCCTCTTAAAAAGTTCACCATTGTGACTAACTTCCTTTGGGACAATGTTGGAAAGCAGAGGTCAAAATCAATCAGAAATGGAGCAAACCACTCTCCACTACCTGGTGAAGGGGACATTTTCCTATGAAGCGTTAGTGTTGTCCAAGGTTTCATAACCTATTTTGACTTTACTGTGGATATTCTGTCCATGTCAGTTGAGATTATACTTTTATTAAGTCTATCTAAATTAAAAATGTAAAAGCGAATAGTCACCATTAACAGATTTATTTATTAACAGTCTATTGTTTTTCCAGCCATATAATAGTAATATTTGTATAACAAGACCATAAATCTCTATGGCCCTTTGCAATGCACAAAATATTTTCACAAACATTACACAAATTGCTCTACAACCCACTCTACGGCAGCAATAATTCTGTGGAAATAACACAAATGGCAATGGGCTCACAGAAGCCCACAATTCCCAGGCAGCTCGCTGCATGGCACCCCCTTTCATTAATTCAAAGTAACACGGCTGTGTACATCCACTTACATCATTATGGCAGGTTTTACCTGTAGCTCCTGTATCACCTAGGTTATTCCTATGAGGTGAAATTATTTCTATTACAGATAAGAAAACAGGCTCTTAGAGGCATTCAAGAACTTAACTAATAAATGACTAATAAATAGCAGACCTAGGATCAAAGAGACCCCAATTCTTTCTTCCACTCCATAGCTTCTGCTCAAGTCATTACAGAAATGCGTAGACAAATCCTTCCTCTACTGCTTAAGTTTCTCAAGAGCAGGAACCCATTTTAGCAACATAGCATGCTCTGTAATTTATTACCAATGGAACGACTTCACTAGGGATTTCACTTCACTAGTAATTTTTGAGATGCTAAAACATGACTAGTAAAAACCAGTCAAACAGCAGCCCTCTCCTTCTTTATGACCTGATAGTTGTAAAGCAAGCTAGTATAATATGTATATATATACACACACATACATACATACACATACTTCACTAATTCCACAATTACCAGACATCTAGGACCTGCCAGGCTCTATGCTAGGTGCTGGACACGTGGTACTAAAGAGGATGGCACCAATCTGAGTTCACAGGGCTTGTCCTATTGAGTAAGGGAGAGAACGAAACTAACCGACAAACGAAAATAATCCACCACGATGTGTTCTGAAGGAAAACCAAAATACGACTGGGAAGGATATGTTTGCCTGTGAGAGCTCTTTTAGATGGGAGGATGAGAACATCTTCCTAAAGAGCTCACACAAGGAATGGAGATCACAACAATGAGAAACAGACAGCCCTGAGAAAAGTCAAAACACATTCCAGACAGAAGGAATGGCATCCCAGAAAGCCTAAAAAGTGGAGTTTGGTTGTGTGAGGAGATGGGAAATGGTCACGGTGTGGAGGAGATAGTCGGGGTGGGGATGGTAAGAGATAATAATGAGTCTGAAGCATATATGGTCAATTAATATAAGATAAAGGAGCCATGGTTATACAATGGGGAAATGACAGCCTCTTCAACAGCTGGTGTTGGCAAAACTGGACAGCTACATGCAAGAGAATGAAACTGGATTACTGTTTAACCGCATACACAAAAGTAAACTCAAAATGGATCAAAGACCTGAATGTAAGTCATGAAACCATAAAACTCTTAGAAAAAAATATAGGCAAAAATCTCTTGGACATAAACATGAGCAACTTCTTCATGAACATATCTCCCCGGGCAAGGGAAACAAAAGCAAAAATGAACAAGTGGGACTATATCAAGCTGAAAAGCTTCTGTACAGCAAAGGACACCATCAGTAGAACAAAAAGACATCCTACAGTATGGGAGAATATATTCATAGATGACATGTCCGATAAGGGGTTGACATCGAAAACATACGAAGAACTCATGCACCTCAACAAACAAAAAGCAAATAATCCAATTAAAAAATGGGCAGAGGAGCTGAATAGACACTTCTCCAAAGAAGAGATTCAGATGGCCAACAGGCACATGAAAAGATGCTCCACATCACTAATGATCAGGGAAATGCAAATTAAAACCACAATGAGATATCACCTCACACCAGTTAGGATGGCCAACATCCAAAAGACAACAACAAATGTTGGCGAGAATATGGAGAAAGGGGAACCCTCCTACACTGCTGGTGGGAATGTAAATTAGTTCAACCGTTGTGGAAAGCAGTATGGAGGTTCCTCAAAAAACTCAAAATAGAAATACCATTTGACCCAGGAATTCCACTCCTAGGAATTTACCCTAAGAATGCAGCAGCTCAGTTTGAAAAAAACAGATGCACCCCTGTGTTTATCACAGCACTATTAACAATAGCCAAGAAATGGAAGCAACCTAAGTGTCCATCAGTAGATAAATGGGTAAAGAAGAGGTGGTACATATACACAATGGAATATTATTCAGCCACAAGAAGAAAACAAATCCTTCCATTTGCAACAACACGGATGGAGCTAGAGGGTATTATGCTCAGTGAAATAAACCAGGTAGAGAAATACAATATCAAATGATTTCACTCATCTGTGGAGTATAAGAACAAAGAAAAAAACTGAAGTTACAAAACAACAGCAGACTCACAGAACCCAAGAATGGACTAACAGTTACCAAAGGGAAAGGGACTGGGGAGGATGGGTGGGAAGGGAGGGATAAGGGGGGAAAGGGGCATTACGATTAGCACACATAATGTAGTGGGGGCGGGGCACAGGGAAGGCGGTATAGCACAGAGAAGACAAGTAGTCACTCTATAGCATCTTACTATGGTGATGGACAGTGACTATAATTGGGTATGTGGCGAGGACTTGATAATGGGGGGAATCTAGTAACCACAATGTTGTTCATGTAATTGTATATTAATGAACCCCCCAAAAACTAAAAATACAGCAATATCAATAGACTACCTAAACCAAGGACACAGTGTTCCCATCTCTTAAGTAAGTTTTGCATTAAATTAAATCAAATTATAGATACTGGTACACAGCTACATCAATGGATAGATACAGACACATTATTTTTAGTGTTCTGGAAAATAGCATTATCTCCCAAGTTGGAGGGTGGTGGAACTTTCACTTCTTGTAAAAAAAAAGGGAAAGAGTGTTTATAGGTGAATCACCATGTTGTACAACTGAAACCAATATAATATTGTATATCAACTACATTTCAAAAAAATTAAATCTAAAATTTAAAAAACAAGATTACAGAGACTACTTTTTTGTGAATGTGTATTTTTTTTATTAAGGTTTCATTGATATACACTCTTATGAAGGTTTCACATGAAAAACATTGTGGTTACTACATTCACCCATATTATCAAGTTCCCCCCCCCCACAGCCCACTGAAGTCACTGTCTATCAGTGTAGTAAGAAGCCACAGAGTCACTACTTGTCTTCTCTGTGTTACACTGTCGTGAATGTGTAGTTTTTAAATTAAGAAAATAAACAACAGTATGAAAAAAATGCTTTGTTTTATGAAAGTCTGGTTCTAAGAAACTATTTCAGCTGGTTAAATATAGTGAGCTAAAAAAAAAGTCAAATCTAAGAATATTCTCTGAAAGTAAACCTGATATATTTTTATTCGAGTGAGAATTCGATATACTGTTTTATCATTTGGGGCTCTGGGCTGTCAGTATTTTACTATTCAGAGATAGGGAGACACATGTCAATAGTCACAGTGACCTCAGCAACACAACTTTTCTTATTTAAATCTATTTTCCCTTCAGCAGTATTTTTGCCTGGCTGTTAAAGATGATTTGGGAGGTGGGGGCACAGATACATTTTCAGGGAATATCATGCGTATTAAAAAACATTCCCCTTGCCCTGCTGAACCTGGACTTTTTCTCTTACATATTACTCCATCTCTTTTTAGAAGTAATTTGGAAGCAAAGAAGGGAACAACTATGTCATCAGTCCTAACTCTTTCAAGAGTGCTTAAACTTAAAGTTTTTAAGTGGAAGTGAGCTTCATTTGTCTAAGAATTTTTCAGACTCTTAAACTAAACACCTCTAGTACTGCTGAATTTTCACAGCAAAGAATCTCAAAACTTCAGAAATGGTTATAAGCTGTTTGGTAATATCTAAGTGTTTGCTGTGTCCTGTTGCTTCCCCCTTCAGCTAGTCATTAAAGCACCTTTGGATGGCTGTGCCCCCCCACCCCCTTTGCTTGGTTTTCCCTACACTCCTGGCATGTGGCGATGACCTGTGATTTCCCTAATCCCTGTCTGGCAGATGGAGCCAACTCACTTGCTCACTCATGCAGTGCGTGCTGGGCTGACTCACGTGTCCTTTATTCCCCCAGTCCACTTGGGAGATGCACAGCGCTAGCACCTTTCCATAGGCTCCAAACTTGACTTTCTGTTTCACAGAAAGGTGGAAACACTGTTTTTTTCTTATATTCTTTTCTCGTCATAAGAAGATAAAGCCAGAAGAAGCCTGTACTCAGTCTTTATTTCTGCAATTGCAATGATGAGCTGCTTCCTGCTCTTCACTTCCAATTCTGTGCATTCATGTATCAAATCCTGACTAATCTCTATCACTTATTCTGCCAAAAAGGACAAATGTTAACTCTGAGGCTCCAGTTATTTTTACTTTTTGGGATGGTTTTCTGCCTTTAATTCTGAGCACTTCTTAATTGCAACCAGATATAATATATTTTATGAATTCTTAAAATGACCCATGGATACTCAAAGTTTTACTAATATCTGAGTGAATATCTGTGTCCTTATTGCCCAACTGCCTTCACTGAATATTTCTTAATTGCAACCAAGGGTAATATTTTTAAATGAATATATTAAACTCTTTAAGAAGCACCTAAGTTTAATGAAATATGAGTAACACTCTGTGTATCCTTTTATTACCCATAAAGCGCACCTCTTGCGCACCATAAAAATGCAATACTAAATTCTTGCAGAATGACTGGTTTTTCTAATGCCTTTAGATAATTTTTATTGTGATCTTAATAGATAATATGTAAAGAGACATTTAACAACAACAACTTGCAGAGAGCATGTTGCTATAATATCCTGCTCTTGGTCTTGTGAAGAATTCAAAGCCTTAGCCTCTTTCTGCAAGTGTTTGGCGACCCAGTTGAAAAGCTTACAATTTAGTCTGAACAAAATTCTGACTTAAACTGAGTTCTGTCATCCCAAGTTTACAAACTGTTAAAATGTATGGGATTTTTTAATGCCCTGTGACCAGTATTAAAATTTCTCATTCACTCATTCTCCTAACACTTGGTTTTGGAAAAAATCAGTCCATAGGAATCGAGTCTTCCTGAGGTATGAATGACAGTTTTCATTTTTAATCTTTAAAGCTGCATGTTTCTGAGCCCTGAAGGCACATCAGGTTCACCTAAAGAGTTTTTAAAAATACAGAGAGCTGCCCACCTAGAGAACTGATTAGTCTGGGGTAAAGCCCAGGACATAGGTATTTTTTCTGAGGTGTAATTGACATATAACCTTATTTTAGTTTCAGGGACATTGGTATTTTTAAAAAGCAGCCAAGGTATTTCTAATAGTCCCAACACATCTTTAGAATACCCACTATGCACCTTAAGAATAAAAAAGAAATGGTGTTTTCTGGGGCCACATGCTCAGAAAAGGGTGCATGAGAAAAGCTGGGGTAGAGGGGCATGGAAGCAATGCCTATGTCTGGTAAGTCCTTAGTTGGGAGGAATCTCTACAGAAGCATTGGAACTTTTCAAGTTCAGTGTTTTATGAGTGTAAGAGATCCTTGCAGTGCCTTGGAATTTTAGGCACAATTTTTAAAAACACAAGAAACTCTGCTGGTGTGGGAGAATATACTTTGAAACAGAATGACTGCCATATAGGTAAACTGAGCCCTGCATTGTAGCTTCAGTTCCCAACTTCTCCATCAGCTGCTTGTGCTTTTCTGATCATCTCTCCTTTGCCCACTTCTGAACCAGCAACATGCCCCCAAATTGCCTGCCATTTCTTTTTTTCGGTGGCTCAAATACCAGCAGCGGCAGAAGCCGGGACCCTGGGCAAGTATGCCATGACTGTCACCCATCCTTGTCTGTCCACTTAGTCTTGGTGCTGTAGTACTTGGTACCTTTGTCTTTTTCCAGCTCTTCACAAATGCCAGAGCCCTTGGTGGTACATAGCCCAGCGGAGGGGGCAGTCTGACAACCAAAGAGGAAACTTGATAAGATTAGAGAAACTTCTCAGCTTCTTATCCAAGTTCTTCCTCACTGGTGGGAGGCCTTTTTCATTCAGGTATTACAAAATTACTGATTCTGAAATGAAGACTTATTCTAATAGAAATAGAATCTCCTGACTGAATTGCCCAAATTGGTCTCATCACTCCCATTCTAACATGTTTTTTGTTACTGTTCTACTTTCACCACAAAATTAAGTTACCGCATTCCCAGAGTTACTGTTTCTGCCAAGGCAAGTGAGGACTCATTTCTCAGTGGGTTCCAAACAGGGGCTGCAGAGCAACAGGCGAGGCACACTGACCTGGAAAGTAGGTTACTCAGTCCTGAGAATTTCATCCCGAGTGTAAGCTGTTGTATGCAAAGAATTTAAACTGTGAATGTTAAATCTGCAAATTTCTTGTACATGTACTGTATTTTTTAAAAACTTGTTATTACAATTCAAAGTACTTTCTTTTAATTTACCATACTAAAAACACAACAATCAGATGTTATTACAGCAGGCTGACAGATGAGGAAACAGGTGTGGAGCTTCTGTGACTCATGAGGTCTCTGTTGTAGGTGAAGGTGTGAGAACTTGCAGGATGCTTCACTGATGGGTTTCCTCCGTGTCTTACTCCTTCCCAGGCCTATGTTTGCTTAACAGCATGGGCCTGGACTTCTAAATAAAAAATGTCAATTCCCAAGTGTATATTTTAAAGTTATTCACTACATTCCTAATTTTTACTCCAGTTTAAAAATGTCTACATTTTGTTTCACATTCACTTATTTTTTTTTAAAAGAAAATCTTCTGTCATGCAGATCACTTAGTAAATTCTACCGGTGGCTCTTACTTTGAAAATAGTTGTCCCAACAATCGGGCAGCACGTGATTGACATCCCACTCTTCTCAGAAACAGAAACTTGAAAATGTACTGAGACCCAGTGGTCTAATGTCTGATTGCCAGCCTGTCTCCCAGGTGTAGCTCAGCCAAATGTCGTGCGTTTTCTGGAATCTTTGCAGCCCAGGGAACTTTATCTTGGACATCCCTTGGACATGAGTAATATCATAGGTTGTAGGAATTTGCTTGACTGGTTTAACAGGAATTAACAGGGGTTAATCTTGCTCCCATTCTAACTAGAATTTATGAACATTGCTTACATTCCCATCTATGCCTGTCTGCACTGCAGAATTACTGACATTTGATGAAACCAGTCTACTCCTTTAGTTTGCCCAAGGAATTCTGGCACAGAGAGTTAGGTGAATTAATGTAATAACCAGGAAATTCAAATCTCCAACACAAAGAATGAACTCTTGCTCTCTTGATAATCAAATTGGTCCTTCCTCCTTCGGGTAGATCATGGCATTTCCTCATTCACGATGAATAGAAAAACAACATAATTACTGACTTCTGGCTAATTTCTTCCCCTATCACTTGATTCGGAGCTTTGTTGGCTGTATTGCCAGTTTTTACAGTTATTGTCAATCCTGCAACATACCGATTTGACAACACAACTCATCTTTAAATTGTGGTTTTGCCTTTTGAAAAAGGTGTTCGTTATGCCAATGCTAAATCTTCTAAATCATAGTGTTATGCTGCTGAATCTACCTCATCTGACGTTGCCAGCCATGGTGCATCTCATCAATATCTGTTCAAATAAACAGAAGTGAGATTTTCATACAAACTAGACTCTAGTGATGCTTTTCATTTATCTTTACAGTTAAGTATTTTTCTATACGTATAATGCATCATATTGTATTATATATACACAATATACAAGTCTTCAAATTACTTCATTAGTTAATTATTCTTTAACATCAGGATGGGATGTGGATGAGGTCAAAATATTTTATGCTCTGATTTCCCGTTTTCAGGCTCAGAGAAGAGCTAGGTTGTATAGAAATACCCAGGCCAAGCAATGTCAGCCATTTCTCAGGATGACTTCAGCTTGGTAACTCAAAAGGTAGTGACAATCAGCATCAGGAACATCATCTGAGACTAATAATCTATATTTCTACACACCGACTTCCTGAAGAAGAGTCAGCATTCATCAGGATTCCCCAGGAGAGTTGGGTGCACACTGAAGCTTAAGCCACACTGGAAAGTTCAGCTTTCCATCAAGAAAACACTAACAACAGGAACATAAAATAAGTCACTTTCATAATATGAGTGGTCTTGAGGAAAATTTAAGACAAGGAACTTACAAAACAAATATACTAAATCTGCCACACAGGGGCCTTCACTGTGACCCATTAAATATTGGTAATACAGTCTGTCAGTTTCTGTTACAGATGAAATAACCCACAAAATTAGGTAGTCCCTGCATTTTGATTCTACCCTAATCCATAATCCTTCTGTAGGTACTTTTACAAGAAATGGAGAGCCATATTTTAGATGCTGGAAAAGTCATCTTCCACTATAAATCAGTGAACTTGCACAATGCTTACAATATATTCATAAAATGTAAGACTATACTGGCATTAAAATCATAATTTGCTTACATCCATTTCTGACTTTTTTGATGATAAACACAAACATTTTATGTAGGCACCATAACAGAACCTGAATAACCAACCATCAGTGAGGTGATGAGCCCCTGAGTACAGGTGACTCACGAGGTCCTTCCTCAGTGGCCAACGGTGACACGCCTTGTCCAGCCTCACACTGGTACCTGATCTGCAGAAAGCATCCCAGTGATAGTAAAATAAGCTGAGATGGATGCAGTTAGCGCCTCCCTGCTTGGGTGTAGCACAGGAGTGATGGTGACAGATCAAAATACAATTTGTAGCTAACTCTTTAAACAGACTCCCTTGCTTTGAAGAACTGAACTAATTCCAAATGGAACAACTATAATCACCATGAAGAGAGAGTCTGCCAAGAAATACATTATTGAAGATGGAAATTCCAGCACTTCAGAAGATCTAATTTTAGATGCCAGAGTCCAACGATTGTTGAAACCTTCCTCCCTCATCTCGTCATTAGGCAGTCACTGTCTCCTTTTGGTCTGATTCGCACTCAGTTTCAGCTAAGCCTCCACGTTAAACTCCTCATCTGAAAAGCTGGAGTCTAGCACGCTGCAATGCAAGAGCATCCATGCCAGCCAGAGGATGACTTCAGGGCAGTTTGAGGGGGCGAGGAGTGGTCTGACTGGGGCAGCTGACCAGGCAGCCAGAGGTTTAGTAGTGAAGAGACAGAGGGAGGCTCCGCAAGGTGGTTCGAACCAGGGAGGATGGAAAGAGAATGCAGTACCTAGCTAAAAGGACTGGCAGGAATAAAGAGGGAAAACAAAACCCCAGCCAGCTCCTGAGACAAGAAAGGATTGGTTTCCAGCCGCTCATTCCCAACCACCACTCCACAATATGAGAAACCCCAAATATACAGGATATTCAGGCAGAAGGGATCCTGGCAAGCAACATCTTATTCAGGACACTGATGAGAAAGGTGTCACTGTCTTACAAATGAGTTTCAGCCCCAGGCAAGTTCGCTATAGATTCACTGTGACCAAAGAAATTTACAGCAAAGGGTTCTTGGGGTGAAAAGGGTTATACCCAACTTTATTTCCAGGTGGCAGGTCAGTCCCTCGGCGCTACCACCACTCCAGCCTCCGCTCTGGCTCTCCTACAGCCTTCCAGCCCCCCCACCCAGTCTCCAGCCGAGCACCAGGCGGAACTCTCCATATTAACACAACAATGGCTTATTGCCTAAAGGTGAGCGGTAGCATAGCAACAGGCCAGTTACATTTAAGTTCAGTGAGGATCCTGGCCATAGGAACCCCACTTTATCCGCAGTCACCAAGGCCGTTCCCAAACAGTTCACTGTCATAAGGGCTTCTGATTTTATTCTGGAAAAGAGATGAATAAGTTTATCCACCTCTATCTAGGTCACTATAAATCAGGACAACAATGAGTAGAAATAGACATTAGAGACAAAAGATTTGGGAATAAAACAGATATAATTTGGAATTGTATCTGGACCACTTTCCATTACTTTCCTGTAAAAGCATCTTCTTAATACTGTTATTTACCTGCCTACACAGAAAAATCGCCATTTAGAATAAGACTGACACAGACTGTTACATGCACCCCCAAAATCGATAAATGATTTTTGAAGACTAAATCTTACAAATTTTAGAGAGCTTAATACATCCTAGTCATATTCATAGTTTTTATTTTCTCTTTAAAACAAGCATGTCATGAAGCCGTAGTGAGCAATTTTGTTGTTGAAAAGTAGAAATCTGAGTGGGAACTTTTTCTTCTTGTCTGCATTATACTCCAAAATTACCCCCAAAATTAATTCACTCAAGTTCATAAAACATTCTCATTGCCTGAACTGCCAAATTTGAACATACAAGGAGCAAAAGTTAAACTCTTACAAGTTTTGGATTCTTTGCTTACAGATGGGTCTAGATTTGTTTTTGATGGATCTCTATGAATACCCAAACATACTGGTAATTTCTGCATTTATTTATGTCACTACAATTTTGTCTGGCAAAAGAGAATCTCAAGCTCATTATCACCTGGCAATAGCCAATTTCAAAAACAGAGAGGATTCCACAACAATTAAGGAAAATTAAGTAAATATTTTTAAAAATCCTCAAATTTGCATTTTCAAAAGCTAAAAATATTTAAACATTTTAAAACAGGACACTTAAAACACTATTCTTGACATAAAGCAACTTTGTAGAATCATTCATTGTATGATCTCATTTCTACATTTTAATCTTATTATTTGGTAATAACATGTATGAATATTTTAAAAAGAAAAATATTAAATATATTGAACTTCAAAATTCTTAACTGAATTTCAATGCCTCTTAATTGTGTAAGTTCCACATGACAGAGATTTTGTGGTCTTTTTAATACAATTATTATATTAATAAGTCACCAATAAGAACTGTTTTTGGGTCTGACCAAGAGGATACAAGAGTTATATGGAAGTATTTACCAAAGGATTTTTACTAATTAGAACAATAATGATGAGATCTGATAAGCCTACCCATGAATAAGTGCTAGTATTCCTGGGACATAAGGAAATATATAGAAGGTAATCAAATATAAGAGGCAGGGCTTTGGAATGAGAGATCTTGGGCTTAATGCCTGCCTCCACCATTACTAGCTGGTTAATTTTTGGCAAGTTACTTAATCTCTTGGCTTCTCAATTTCTTCATCAGTAAAAAGGAGATAATAAAGAGTTGTTGCCCAGGAGTCTTGTGAAGATCAACTGGGTGGCTTGTGCAGAACAAGTCTAGTAATTGGCCAATGAATATTAATCTTAGTAGAGAAGATGTAGCAGTTAACAAGACGTCATAACCTGAAAACATGAACATCTTTAATTTCTAAACTGCAGGGAAATCCTAGTAGTAAAAGGGAGATTTATCTAATACAGGATAACAGGAAAATGAATATTCATAGGAAAGCTATTCCATTTTATGTAGTTGACTCCTAATGATTTGGCTCCTGGCCTGCCCATATCCCCAAAATATTTTTAAAGTTTAACACTGGTTGGGTCACACTATAACAAGAAACAGCTTTCTTTAGAGACACCTGAAAGGTTACACCTTAACTCATCCCAGTCCCTACCATGGACCGTTCTCTTTGCAGATCCTTAACTCACGACACAAAGAGGGAAGTGTTGAGAAAACACTCATCTGTCATAATGGATCCTCATCAGTTCTTTCCCTAGCATTATTTTACAGCTGCTATCATTACATGTGTACAGTTATAAAACCTTTACCTACCAAAACCTGTCCTCTCTACCACCCAGAATCAGGATCCCCTTTATTCAGAAAAGAGTAAAGGATTCTCTCAAGCTGAGAATGAGAATTTATTCAGTGAAAATACAAACAGTGCTTATGCTTGACCTTTCTGCCAGGCAGTGAATGATCCCTGATACCAGCTTCTCAGATTTGGGATATGTTTCAACAAACGAAACACTTAGAGATCTTGCTAACACGCACATTTTGATTCAGTGGGTCTGCGGTGGGACCTGAGATTTTGCATTTCTAGCAAATCTCCCAGTGGTGCTGCTGAGTGCCACACACAGATCACTTGTAAGTAATGAGGATTGAGACAAGTAGGTCACTAAGCCTGTGTGTGTATGTTAGAAAGCTAAAAATATTTCAGAAAATTTTAGATGGAGGGGGAAGCACCTTACTGCATTGTCCTAGAAACCTTATTTCAAAATGAACATTTCATTCTTTCAAATTGGTGAACACAACTTTTTGTCTTTCAAAATGAAGATGTCAAGTCTACATGACCCTTCCATGAATAGATACCGGGCTGTAAGAACTCAGGAATGACATGGTAGTTGATGAGCTAGTTCTCTGATATACCCTTAGTTACTTTTTAATGTCGTGATCAGCCTATCAGCTTGTAAACAGATAGCCAGAACACTGACAGATATGAAGAAACAGTAATAAACAGAATGTATATTAGGAAAACTTCCTCGTGTCATGGATAAGACTTTTCAAGTTTAGTTGTAGAAGTTGTAATAATAGTAACTAAAATTGTGGCAAGCACACCATTCTGTAGAAAGTAGGTGATTAGTGTCACTTATGAGACCATATATATTACTTCTCTTATACAAAATACTTATTTTTTAAATAGAATGACCACATTTACCACTTCCCTTGCTCTTGAATGTCTTACAGTTTACTAGGTAGTGAGATAATAGATAGCTATTAGTGGCATAAAACTTAACTGATAGTGGAATACAATGAGAAATATCCTCTGTTTACAGTGTGGCAATTCTTCATTTATTCATTCATTGATATAAAATCCCCACGGGTGGTCAGGTGAAAAGTGACATGTAAAGAAAATAAAATGTAGTAAATGGTCTTTTAAGATTCCTAACTGTTGACACACTTTATTCTCCTTGTAATCCTTATTTTAAATAGTGTTATTTGTGTGTTTTGAAATTTAAAACTTTAAACCTTTTGCTTCCCTATGTAGTAAGAAAGTGAAATGTATTACAATCTTAAAAACTTTAAGGCGAGATTCAAGATGGTGGCGTGAGAGGTGACATGGAGAACTCCTCCCAAAACCACATAGTACAAAAATATAGTTAATTAATACAACTAACCGTAAAACAGCAAGAAGAAAGAAGGCTGCACCAGACTGCATATAGACCTCATGATCCCTGATACCAGGGTAACATAGGAAAGCCTTAATCCAGCAGGACCCAATCTCTTCCCACACCCCAGCTCACCAGCAGAAGGCCTGAGACTGCTGAACACCTAGCCCTGGAGATCTGCGTTGTGAGCAGAATCCTACAGTGTGTGGTGCTCTGGATGCTGGGGAGCTCGGATGGGCAGAGTGCTTGGGAGACGAACATTCTGGCTGGTTGTGGAGGAGGGGATCCACACCTGGCCGCTCTGTGTCAGAGGAGGGGCAGGCGGTCTGAGAGGTTTCCTAGCAGCCAGAGGGCAGCTGAAGGGGTGGGGTTTGCACGGAGCTTGCTGCACGGGAGAAGGGAGAGCTGAACAAGGTTGTCGGGGTGCGCTCTGCCCAGCTGGATGTGAACTTTGAGGAGCTTCAGTTGCTCCACCCCCCAGGCTGCCTACTCAGCTCCGAGGCCCCCCACTGTGACACACAGCCTGCTGAGCCTTCCTGCTGGCCTGCAGGCACCTGCTCGCAAACCAGAAGTCACTGCGCAGGTGTCAGGCAGCCAGAGGGAGGCCCGCCTACAACAGCTAGAGACTCAAAGCACAGAGGCTTACATGTGTGTGCTTGGCCCACTGGCTCTGACACTGGAGACAGGCACCACAGACGGGAATCAGGAAACAGCTATTTCCTCCCCCCAGGCACCAGCTCTGCTCCCCTACTACCCCCAACCTCACTCTAGGGGCTGAGCAGCTCCAGAGATTGGAGTTACTGCGCACTAGTGAGCACCACACAGAAATATGAAACATCAAAAGAACACGGTTCAGACCAAAATCTCACAAAGTCCAGAAAGAGGGCCAAATGAAACCAAACTCACCAATCTTCCTGAAAGAGAATTCAAAATAAAAATTATAAACATTCTTACGGAGGTACAGAAAAATATTAAAGAACTCAGGAATGCATTTAAGTTGGAGATTCAATCATCAAGAAATTCCATATCTGAAATGCAACATACAATGGAAGGATTTAAAAGCAGATTAGATGTAGTAGAAGAGACAGTAAATGGAATAGAAATTAGAGAAGAGGAATACAAAGAAGCTGAGGCACAGAGAGAAAAAAGGATCTCTAAGAATGAAAGAATATTGAGAGAACTGTGTAACCAATCCAAACGGAACAATATCTGCAATAGGTACCAGAAGAAGAAGAAGAGAGAGAAAAAGGGATAGAAAGTGTCATTGAAGAGGTCATTGCTGAAAACTTCCCCAATCTGGGGAAGGAGATAGTCTCTCAAGCCATGGAGGTGCAGAGATCTCCCAACACAAGGGACCCAAGGAAAACAACATCAAGACATATAATAATTAAAATGGCAAAGATCAAGGATAAAGACAGACTTTTAAAAGCAGCTAGAGAGAGAAAAAAGATCACATACAAAGGAAAACCCATCAGGTTATCCTCAGACTTCTCAAAAAGAAGCCTTACATGCCAGAAGGGAGTGGCAGTATATATTTAATGCAATGAAGCACAAGGGTCTTGAACCAAGAATACTCTACCCGGCAAGGTTATCATTTAAATTTGAAGGAGGGATTAAACAATTTTCAGATAAGCAAAAAGTGAGAGAATTAACCTTCCACAAACCACCTCTACAGTGCACTTTGGAGGGATTCCTGTAGATGGAAGTATTCCTAAGGCTAAATAGATGTCACCCAAGGGCTAGTAGAGAATATGATTCATAACATACAAAGAATGGAGGAGGAAGAAAAAGGACGAAAAGAAAAAGAAGCTTTAGGTTGCATTTGTAAAAGCATACGAAGTGAGTTAAATTAGACTGTTAGATAGTAAGGAAATTACCCTTGAACCTTTGGTAACCATGAATCTAAAGCCTGCAATGGCAATAAGTACATACCTATTGATAATCACCCTAAATGTAAATGGTCTGAATGCACCAATAAAAAGACATAGAGCTACTGCATGAATAAAAAAACAAGACCCATCTATATGCTGCCTACAAGAGACTCACTTCAAACCCAGACATACACAGACTGAAAGTAAAGGGATGGAAAAAGATATTTCATTCAACTAATAGTGAGAAAAAGCAGGAGTTGCAGTACTTGTATCAGACAAAATAGACTTCATAACAAAGAAAGTCACAAGAGACAAAGAAGGACATTACGTAATGATAAAAGGGTCAGTCCAACAAGAGGATATAACTATTATAAACATCTATGCACCCAACACAGGATCACCTACATATGTGAAACAAATACTAACAGAATTAAAGGGGGAAACAGAATGTATTGCATTCACTTTAGGAGACTTCAACACACCACTCACTCCAAAGGACAGATCAACAAGACAGAAAATAAATAAAGAGACAGAGGCACTGAACAACATATTAGAACAGATGGACCTAACGGACATCTACAGAACAATCCATCCAAAAGCAACAGGATACACATTCTTCTCAAATGCACACGGAACATTTTCAAGAATAGATTACATATTAGGCTACAAAAAAGGACCTCAGTAAATTCAAAAAGACTGAAATTGTACCAACCAGCTTCTCAGATCACAAAGGTATGAAACTAGAAAGAAATTACACAAAGAAAATGAAAAAGCGCACAAACACATGGAGTTTTAATAACATGCTCCTAAATAATCAATGGATCAATGACCAAATAAAAACAGAGGTCAAGCAATATATGGAGACAAATGACAACAATAATTCAACACCACAAAATCTATGGGACGCAGTGAAGGTCGCGCTAAGAGGGAAATATACTGCAATACAGGCCTACTACAGGAAAGAAGAACAATCCCAAATGAACAGTCTAAACTCACAATTAATGAAACTAGAAAAGGAAGAACAAATGAGGGCCAAAGTCACTAGAAGGAGGGACATAATAAAGATTAAAGCATAAATAAATAAAATTGAGAAGAATAAAACAATAGAAAGAATCAATGAAAGCAGGAGCTGGTTCTTTGAGAAAATAAACAAAATAGATAAATCCTTAGCCAGACTTATCAAGAAAAAAAGAGAGTCTACACACATAAACAGAGTCAGAAATGAGAAAGGAAAAATCACTACAGACACCACAGAAATACAAAGAATTATGAGAAAATACTATGAAAAATTATATGCTAACAAATTGGACAACTTAAAAGAAATGGACAACTTTCTTAGAAAAATACAACCTACCAAAGCTGACTTAGGAAGAAACAGAAAATCTGAATAGACCAATTACCAGCAAAGAAATTGAACTGGTAATCAAAAAACTACCTAAATACAAAATCCCAGACCAGATCACTGCTGATATTATCATTTAGTGAGGACCTAATACCCATCCTCTTTAATGTTTTCCAAAAGTAGAAGAGGAGGGAATACTCCCAAACTCATTCTACGAGGCCAGTATCATTCTAATACCAAAACCAGGCAATGACGCCACAAAAAAAGAAAATTACAGACCAATATTCCTGATGAATATAGATGGAAAAATACTCAACAAAATATTAGCAAACTGAGTTCTTGCAAAATACTTCAAAAAGATCATCCATCATGATCAAGTAGGATTCATCCCAGGGACGCAAGGATGGTACAACATTTGAAAATCCATCAACATCATTCACATCAACAAAAAGAATGACAAAAACCACAAGATCATCTCCATAGATGCTGAAAAAGCATTTGACAAAATTCAACATTCATTCATGATAAAAATTCTCAACAAAATGGGTATAGAGGGCAAGTACCTCAACATAATAAAGGCCATATATGACAAACCCACAGCCAACATTATACTTAACAGCGAGAAGCTAAAAGCTTTTCATCTAAGATCGGGAACAAGACAAGGATGCCCACTCTCCCCACTTTTATTTAACATAGTTCTGGCGGTCCTAGCCACACAAATCAGACAACACAAAGAAATAAAAGGAATCCACATTGGTAAGGAAGAAGTCAAACTGTCCCTGTTTGCAGATGACTTGATAGTGTACATAAAAAACTGTAAAGAATCCACTCCAAAACTACTAGAACTAATATCTGTATTCAGCAAAGTTGCAGATACAAAATCAATACACAGAAATCTGTTGCATTCCTATACGCTAATGGTGAACTAGCAAAAAGAGAAATCAGGAAAACAATTCCATTTACAATTGCATCAAAAAATAAAATACCTAGGAATAAACCTAACCAAAAGAACTATACCTTGAAAACTACAAGACACTCTAAAGAGAAATTAAAGAGGACACTAACAAATGGAAATTCATCTCATGCTCTTGGCTAGGAAGAACTAATATTGTCAAAATGGCCATCCTGTCTAAAGCAATCTACAGATTCAATGCAATCCCTGCCAACATACCTACAGTATTCTTCAATGAACTAGAGCAAATAGTTCTAAAATTCATATGGAATGACAAGAGGCCTCGAATAGCCAAAGCAATCCTGAGAAGGAAGAATAAAGTAGGGGGAATTACTCTCCCTGACTTCAAGCTCTACTACAAAGCCACAGTAATCAAGAAAATTTGGTACTGGCACAAGAACAGACCCACAGACCAGTGGAACAGAATAAAGAGCCCAGATATAAACCCAAGCATATATGGTCAATTAATATACGGTAAAGGAGCCATGGATTTAAAACGGGGATATGACAGTCTCTTCAACAGCTGCTGTTGGCAAAACTGGACAGGTACATGTAAGAGAATGAAACTGGATTACTGTCTAACCCCATACACAAAATTAACTCCAAATGGATCAAAGATCTGAATGTAAGTCATGAAACCATAAAACTCTTAGAAAAAAATATAGGCAAAAATCTTTTGGACATAAACATGAGTAACTTCTTCATGAACATATCTCCCCGGGCAAGGGAAACAAAAGCAAAAATGAACAAGTTTGACTATATGAAACTAAAAATCTTCTGTACAGCAAAGGACACCATCAGTAGAATAAAAAGACATCCTACAGTATGGGAGAATATATTCATATATGACATATCCAATAAAGGGTTGACATCCAAAATATATAAAGAGCTCATTTATCTAAACAAACAAAAAGAAAATAAGCCAATTAGAAAATGGGCAGAGAAGCTGAACAGACACTTCTCCAAAGAAGACATTCAGATGGGCAACAGGCACATGAAAAGATGCTGCACATCGTTAATCATCAGGGAATTGCAAATTAAAACCACAATGAGATATCATCTCACACCAGTTAGGATGGCTGCCATCCAAAAGACAAACAACAACAAATGTTGGCGAGGATGTGGAGAAAGGGGAACCCTCCTACACTGCTGGTGGGAATGTAAATTAGTTCAACCATTGTGGAAAGCAGTATGGAGGTTCCTCAAAAAACTAAAAATAGAATACTATTTGACCCAGGATTCCACTCCTAGGAATTTACCCTAAGAATGCAGCAGCTCAGTTTGAAAAAGACAGATGCACCCCTATGTTTATCACAGCACTATTTACAATAGCCAAGAAATGGAAGCAACCTTGGTGTCCATCAGTAGATGAATGGATAAAGGAGAGGTGGTACATATACACAATGGAATATTATTCAGACATAAGTAGAAAACAAATCCTACCATTTGCAACAACATGGATGGAGCTAGAGGGTATTATGCTCAGTGAAATAAGCCAGGTGGAGAAAGACAAATATCAAATGATTTCACTCATCTGTGGAGTATAAGAACAAAGGAAAAACTGAAGGAACAAAACAGCAGCAGACTCACAGAACCCAAGAATGGACTAACAGTTACCAAAGGGAAAAGGACTAGGGAGGATGGGTGGGAAGGGAGGGATAAGGGGGGAAAAGGGGCATTAGGATTAGCACACATAATGCAGTGGCGGGGGACACAGGAAAGGCAGTGTTTACAGAAAAGACAAGTAATGATTCTATAGCATCTTACTATGCTGATGGACAGTGACTCTAGTTGGGCATGTGGTGGGGACTTGATAATAGGGGGTCTAGTAACCATAATGTTGTTCAAGTGATTGTAGACTAACGATACCAAAAGAAAAAATATGGAATCTTGAAAAAAAATATAAGTAAAATAAACAGTTAAAAAAAAACTTTAAGGCTAGTTTCATAGATTTAAATAAAGCTAACAGATCTTTGTTTAAAATGGGATCCACTGAACTTTCCAATGCCATTCCTGAAATAACTCTGGAGATTGAATAATGGGCTGTTTCTTACTTTGTAGTTTCTTAATGCAAAGTAAGCAGCTTTCCAGGGCTTAGCTGTCTCCACTGACCTAACACCATTCTTTACCTCATTTGCAAAGAAACAGAAATTGTTCTTTCTCCAACCACGATTTCATACCAAGGCACAGACTTTGTTATTAAAAATATGAAGCTCTCTTTTGTTTAGAAAAGTATAAAAAGTACCAGGCATTGTGTCCTCAGTATTAATTTCTTAAAGTTTCACATCTGATTTGCCTCCCTCCCTCCCGTTATTTTTAAAGCAATCTCTGTCATCAAACCCAAATGCCATCAGAATTTCTTGTCAACAGCCAGCTTCATACAGTGTCCCCGCTGGGTGGAGAAGATGGCTAGGTGCTGCAGGAAAGGGGGGCCGCCACGTAATGACCGCGACAGAGAACCAGGTATCACTGTCACTGACTATGAAACTCCGTCTCTTATTTGTAACTTGGAGAAGAAATGCTATCCTGGCTGCTGTAAGCCACAAATGTGGTAGAAGTAGAAAACATAAGGACTTTTCCAGAAAGAGATCTTAGTCAAATCCTTTTGATGGTTACTAATTCTGTGACTGAGCCTCAGCTTCCTCACCTGTAAAGTGGAGATAGTATCTTCCTTGCAGCATTACTCTGAGAACAAATGAGTGATATATTTTAAGCATATAATAGGCACTTAATGTATCTTATTAACCCAATAAATGTTTAGCAAATTTAGGGCATCACTGGTAACATTTTAAATAGTTCATGAAAATACAATTTCAAAGTAGATATTGACCATGTTTACATAAACAAAAATCAACTTTTACTTGTTTTCAGATGATAAGTATAATTGCTTGTTTAGAATTAAATAATCCAAATATATTTATTCATGACTATGGTTTTAGAAATCCTCTTATATTTCATCACACAGTATTTATTATTGTATTAATATTATTAACATATCATAAAAAATGTATCTAAAAATATAGGTGCCAGAAATGATTAGTCATGGGGACTGAAAAGCGTAGGAAACTATACTGTCTGTAGCAAAAAATGTTATGAAAAAAAGATTAACTATAAAAGCTACCCAAAATATTTAAATGAGCTTTATTACATTTGGGATAATTATTTTACAAAATCAAAGCTTAAAAATCCATCCAACAAACAGCCAGGTTTAACTATGCTATAGAGGTTTGTTGCAATATTTCTTTTTTACTCTAACAGTTTCATTCTTTCCAGAGAGTAAAGAGAGACCCAATTTGCCCTGGCTCAGATATTCATATCTGGACCCAGAAATAGTTCAATATGCCATGACAGAATGGCTATGGATCAAGGGTATATTTAAAATAATCAGAACCACTTGAGCAGATAAATAGACCTGTTGCTTCTAATATCTTCCTAAACCACAGGTTCCCATTACCTCATCTCCTGGGGAAGTTTTTACACCTCCTAATTTCCACAGATCCAGAGAGGCTAAGGTGATTGTAAAATCTTCCCAGGTGATTACAACACGGGATGTGCAAGTCATGTTAAGAACCAGTATACTAAATAATGAGACCTGCTACCATGCAGTGTGGGAATAATAAAGCACACAGCCATTTTAAAAAGACACTGAACAAACATTCCCTTAGGAAGAGTGCCTTAGTGGGCATACCGCCAATATGCCTTTTTTTTTTCTTTAAATACCTATTCAAGAGACAAAAAAAAAAAGGAAGACAAAAGTAAACCAGAACCTGCTGAAAAGGTAAGGTTCCTTCGGAGCCACCGAACATGCAAGAAGAGACTGGTAGTCACTGATTCTGCCTTGACTGGTAAAATCTAAATATTCAATAAATTAAGAGTTGGGGGTGCCTCTGGAGAGGCTTAGGTAACAAGTGACCTTGAATTAGGATGAGATTCTCCTGGCTGCTGCAGGGGGGATAATGGCAGTCAGGGATTTTCCCAGGAGCTTCTATGCCTGACTGTGCTTTCTAGAGTATCTTACAAATGTCCACGAACAGAAAGGAAAGGGCCCTGGGTGTGATGAAACACAGGCTTCTTCTTCAGGAAAGAAGGGACAGGAGAATTGAATTAGTTTCTTGAAGCTGTTAGTTTGTACTTCCTTGCCTAATTAAGTAAATGTTTGATGAATGAACGTCTGCCTTGGAACAGAACATATCATGAAACTAAAAACAGCATCCACACCCAAAGCACAAAACTATCCCTTAAAAACACAACCTTTCTTCTGGCACCCCATGGTTGGGTATTTGTGGCTAAAGGAACCCATGGCAAACTGTTTAAAGATGGCTTTGCCTCACTCACTCTATTGGTTTGTAACAGCCTTTGCAAACTGCCTAACCATCATTCAGACCCGTTTTTTGGCAGATTTGGAAAGGACAGACCAAGAGCGAAAGGCAGAACCTCTATGGTTGGTCTTCTTCCAACAAGTCCAGAGCTTAATTAAGAGAAGTTAGAGGCGAGTGAGAGAAAGGCTCAAATACCTTATTCACCCCTGTTGTCAAATAGCCCCCAGCTTTACTTGTTCCCTCCACAATTGTTAACTGAAGCATAATAGGAACAATGTGAAGTAAAAACATCTGGTTCTTCTACTTTGAGCAGGACAGATGCCAAATAGTATTACACAGTATTGGTGGATGCAGTGGGGGGGATGAATGAATAATGTATAAAATGTTTCTTAAAAATATGTTACCTTTCTCTAAAAAGAGAACCAACAGTAATTCAATAAACATTTACTGAGTGCCAGCTACCTGAGGGAATTATATATTTGCTATGGAGGATATACAAACACCCTCAAGGAGTTATACATGTTGAATTAGCCCAACTGACACTTTGTTTCATTATATTGTTAAGTACATTTTTAAAAGGAAAGGAAGTAGGAAATACATATCCATGAAGGTAAGAAGTAGACTAGAGGTCAGTGCTTAATATTTCGACATCTTATTGAAAACCCTTTTCTAGGAAAAGGAAGGATTAAATAAATACATTTAAATAGTACTTAAATACTCAATTACTTTATATAAACATGAAGGTGAACCAACAAAGTTCCTGGATGTAGTCCACTGAAAACTAAGTTTGCCAAGTCAGTTAATAAGCTTTAACGCGAAGTTTAAGAAAATCATTACATTATTTTCTCACACTTATTTACAATTCGGTGCATTTATCAACATATAACTTATGAAAATGCAATCATAATGCACATTCCTATTTTAGTTTATGTTAGATAGGGGTGCCTCCTTCCATGTCAGTACACTGTCACCCATCTTCATTGGAAATAATGTAATGCTACAAAATGAACCATTATGAGGATGGGACAGTCCATAATTTAACTCCCTTTTGAACATCACAAAAACTTTAAACTAAACATGATGTGACTTATTTTGCACCACCCATGGTGTCAACATATACATTTCCTCTAACTGTATGCAGTGTGTTCACTGAGATAGGACACAGCTATAAGGAAGAGAACTCCACATTCATTAACATTTTTCTGTATCTCAGGGGCACTATCTGTCCACATCCAGGACAAAATGTGACAACTATTCTCCCAAGAATGTTGTCTCCTTAGCTCAAATACTCAACTCACTTTGCAGAGTTGCTTTATGTTATCTATTCTAAGTACTTCCAGACTTACTTTGTGATTTGCAGTTTTTTCTCCTTTAGCTATAAAACTAAGACAATAATGCACCTGGCAGAACAATGGTGATACTGGAATACTGGACACTTTATTTAAAAATTCTATTCCTTTATTCTTTAGTCAACATATGTTTACGGAATGCCTACCTTGTGCCATGGCATATCCAGGGGAGGAAGAAGAGAGAAAAATCTTTCACTGTCCTGGGATTTATAATACAGGGGTACTGCAGTCAATAATATATGTGAGGGCAAGAAAGATGATTTGATGACTAAAGTTATTTTGCTTAATCATATGAAGAAAAATGCTTTTCAATTTAAACTAGTGAAATTTGGTATTTTACTATAAAAATAATACATGCACATGGTAAAAAAGAAAAAGTAATATAGGAAGAGTTCAAAATGAAAGCCCCGTCTCCTTGCCTTTCCCAATGATTCTCAATGGCACTCCTTGTGTTTTATGCATATTTGTGTGTTAATATGTGCACACTTTTTAAAAATCACATTTGAAGTGCAATTGTGCACATCTTGATGTTTTTCACTTACAATATGTATTTGAGATCTTTTCAAATCAGTACAAATTCTACCTCAGGTTTTTTAACAGTTAATAGAGAACATGAGAGTACCCTCCAGAACTCCAAAAAGCAAAGGCATTGTACTTTCACCAACCTATTTTCCTACACTCCTTAGTATTGAGAGTGCTCAAAAATTTTAATCTCTCATAATCAAAAGATGAAAGTGGTATCTCCTGCTTTTTCTGTTTTTTTTTAAATTTCTTTAGTTATGAGCACATTTCTGAATTTTTTTCATGTTTCCTCCAAGAAATGGCTAAGAAATATTTCCTTTATTATCAACTTTCCATTTATGCCCTTTATCTACCAGATTACTGAGTTAGTTATCTTTTTCTTACTGATATGTAAGATCTCTTGTAAGACTGGAGAAATTGGCACATAAAGGAAAAAACTAAGTTTAAAGTCTTTTTCTGAAAGAACACATGAGAGTTTGTTTACCACTTAATAAAACATACACACACACACTTGAATGCCTTGACTTCTTTCACTTTAACAATGTATCTTCAGGATTTTTCCATACTAGCACTTACACTTTGACCTTATGCTTTTTACAGTTGTATAGTACTCCATGGTTTGAAAGTATACTTTATTAACCAATTCTCTATTGGAAGGTGTTAGACTGCTTTAATCATTGCTATTACAAACAATGCTGTAAAGAACATTCTCACACATGCATCTTTCAGTACACATATGTAAGAGGAGAGCCAATCATGCGTAAAACCTATTTCACACTTAAAACATTAAAAGCACAAAAAGGTAAGAAAACATTTAAAAATTTCATATGGCCTAAAATTCTCCAAAATGTAGCCACTGATCATCCCACAAGTAAGGCATATGCCTCTTCTTCCACACCCTCAATACACTGATACTGATCAAATTTTAAAATCTAGCTCCTCCTCAAGTCTTTACCTAGAGTTTTTTCCTCCTACTAACCTCCTCACTTTTCTGCTCCTGCTATCCTGGTCAGATATGTGTCTGACAGATAGGGCTTCTTCATGGGCCCTTCCCTTCACTTGCATAGCTCAAAGTCTGCAGAGTTCACCCTGAGCATATTATTATCTTGGCTCACATGTTGTCTTTCCTAACATCCCTACAAAACTGTACCTTCCAACTGCCCCCAACTCTACCCTGGCCTTCATGCTTTGCACCTATCATCAGACATAAACTATAAACATCAGACATGAACTATAAATATATACTATATGATTAACATATTTGTTTATGGTCTATCTCTTACTACTAAAATGTAAACTTCCAAAGGAAGGGATTAAAAATGATATCTTATTAAATAATTTGTACAGCTGTACCATTTTACAAGCTGGATCCACACCACACTTCACGGTAGTAAAGCTTCAGATATTTAAAAAATGTATTCGAATTTTCCTCTCTAGGCTTATAACAATAAAATAACGTAACAAAAAATTAAAACATGCAGTTGTCCTTGTATTGCTACAATGTGCACTGATTTTTGAAACATACTTAGGTGTAGAAAGTTTAACTAGAACGTGAACTAACAAATTGTCTCATGTGAAATACTGAGTGTACTCATGGACCAAGTAAAAAGGTTAGAAAATAGAGAGGGAAGGAACTGAGTATCTCACACACCAACTCCTCTGAGGCTTTTTTCCCCTATTCAGTGGTTTCTTGAGTCTTACTGGAAAACTAAGTAAAATGGTTCCTCTGACATAGTAAGTCAGCGTTAAAACAGAATTCAAGTCATTATCCAATACAACCAGCAAAGGATGCTGCTATGTGAAAGACTGCCATGCTCTCTATGGGAAGTGGGACTGTCTGGTGTACAGCCATCATGACAGGCAACTGGACAGTATCTATCAATATTTCCAGTGCAGTTTTATCCACGTATATCCTACAGATAAATACAGTGTCTCCAGTAACAAAGGGTTGGAAATAACACAAACATCCATGTAATGGAACAAGATGCAGCTTCTAGAGCAACATACAGTATAAAAGCTCCATTTTTCTGAAATGTAATGTGTATGTATGTGTACAGAAGTGTTTCAGATGTAGTGTTAAGCAAAGAAATCAAAATACATAAATATTATTTATTGTATACGACCACTTGTGTTTAAAATTATAACAAGTAATATAGCTCACCCTCATTTTTTGCACCCTGTATTGGCAAATTCTCTTACTATCTAAATTTCTAACCCCGAAATCAATACTTAAAGCACAAAGTCATTTGTGGGCATTCACAGAGTGGCAAAAAATTTGAGTCAGCTGATTCACTCGTGTGCCCAGCTGAGGTTGGATAAGACAGCGCGCTGCCTCGTTCAGCTTTCATGCTGTAAAGAAGTGCTCTTTCAAGGTCTTTCTTAGTGCCAGGTTTTTTGCATATTTGTGCTTTTTGTTACCAATTTTGCTGTTTAAAATGACCCCAGTGCTGTCTGGTGTTCCTAAGCAAAGGCTGTGATGTGCTGTATGGAGAAGCTTCAGGTGTTGGATTAGTGTCATGCAGACATGAGTTACGGTGCTGTTGGCTGTAAGTTCAATGTTAATTAATGAACAATATAGATTAAATAAGGTGTCTCTGAACAGATATACACGTAAGCAAGTTATATATTGACCAGTTGTCAAAAATGCTGTGACCAGAGTCACTCAGGAATCTAAACCTGTTGATCCCCTAAGTACAATCGTTCCGTATTCATTTATTTGATGTTTATGGTGGCTTCCTATCATAACTAACATGATTAACGAGAATCAGCTGTAACTGAAATTGCTTTAACGTGCAGGGAACATGTCTACAGGGATATACTGGATATGCTTGGGAGGGTATGAAAGGGTTTACTTTAGGAGGGGGACATTCCTTTACACTGAACACCCTTTTCCGTTCATACCCTTGTGGACGTTTTTAATTTATATCATGCCTATTTTTAGTTATATTTTTAAATGAATAAAGTTAAAAAATAAAAGAATGCTAACAGTGGAATGTTGAACAGTTTTTAGAGGCTATCCACAGTGGAATTATAAAGATAATAGACAACCAAGTACCAAAATTCTTAGTTTCAGTCAGACTCAGTAAAGCTTTAACATGGCTATTTCAAGGAGCCATGATGAAACCATTTTGCTGAATACAGTTATTTTGGACAATTTTTTTTTTTGCCATTTTCCCTCCTATCGGCAAATACAAGATAGGAGATACTGAAACATTGTATCTGAACTCCAGACTAAAGACAGATTAAGTCATATTTTGGCTAAAAAAAATCTACTGGCAGTTTCTTCACCTCACTGAACACATAATTTCTATTGCCAATCGCCTTAGTTCTTTCACCCAAGCGGCTGTGTGGGATTTGCCATGCTTGCTTTTAGCAGGGGTGAGTTTGTTCTACGATGAAAGCGCCACAGTAATGAACACTTAACAGCTGGAATTAATTGCAATGATATAGAAACACAAGGTCAGTATCTAGTTTTGTACTACCATATTAATAACACTATTTTAAGGCACCCAAAACACAATGTGTAGCATAAACAGATTCTACCCTTTACTGCACTTGCTATACATTATTTACTTAGATCCTCACATCCCTAAAAAGCAGTTCCTGTGACACTCATTCAAGATAAGGTACATGAGTCTTCAAGGGGTGAATAATTTCCTTAAGGTCACCCAGGCAGTTAAGTGCAGAGCTGGGATTTGAATGAAGTGTTTTGTGTCCAAGGCTACAAAGAGAAAAACTGCCTTCCTGTGAACAAATATGAACCAAATCATCTAGATAAAAATAATGCAGAACCACACTGAGAATATAATGAACTTCAAACTATCAGATATGACTCAAATATACAATCAATATATGGGAGGTATTCAGAAACAAAACAGAAAGCAAAAGCCTATACTGGTACAAAGCTGTAGTATATGAGGGCTTTGTATCTGTTGTGTACTGTCTGGGACCCTCTCTCTCTTGTTCCCAGGAATCACATAGTCTTTCTATGTGGTACCATCTCAGATGATGCCTTTAGAGTGGCCTTCCCTCTAAAGACTCCTTCTGGCCCCAATCACCTCCGTTCACAGCGTTATTTTATTTTCATTATGACACTTATCCACATCTAAAGTTTTTCTGTTTATGTATTCGTTTACATGTTAAATGCTTTTTGTCCCAGTGGCATGTATGGTCCATGAGAGCAGAAGCTTGCCTTAAAACAGTGTCTAGCAAGATACCAAGCCCTCAAGAAACATTCACTGAACTGAGTAATGAAAATTCTGCAAATAGTTACTGAACCTACTATATATTATTGCAGGCTTGATTGAAAATCAAGTCTTATTATCAATGAGTATAAAATTGCTATAGGGGTGATAATGAGACAGGGACCATAGGTGTAGTCAGAGTAGGGTGAGGGCCTTGGGAAAAAAAACAAGGCAGAATATTTGTAGTCAAAGCAATGTAACTACATGCAAGGAAACCCCCTACTAAAACTCTGTGTTAAACATTCAGCTCTAGAGTCATTCTTCAGTGAGATCAGTTAATATTCCCCAGATAAAGAATAGTACATGATATTATGCTAATCATTTATAATCACGTGTAAGATTCACTTTAACACGCTAACAGGCCCAGGCCTATGTGCTGTCTTTCCTCCTTCAGATCTGATGAAGTGATTTTGCAAACTGGGCAAACTAATTTAGCATGCAGGCCCAGTCATAAACAACACAGTAAAAGGTAAGAAGGATTCCACCTTAAAGATAAGATTGCATTTTAATATCCAAGAAGTTAAGACCTTAGAAATTCTTAACTTACTCTTTAGCAAACAATACCTCAGCCCACCTTGGGGGCTGGGCAGGTGGCCTTGATTCATATGCCCCCAGACCAAGATGCTAGTATCTCAAGGAGAAATCATCAGAGCAGGAAGTTGATTGTGTTAATTCTCAATATTCTGGAACCACTTAGTAAGTCCACAGCCCTAAGCTTTTCTTCATGTCCTCGAAAATCCTCAACTGCCTATAAAACCCCTAGACACCGCACCACCCCTGACTCTCTTGTCCCCTCCTGGTGTGAGCCAGGAGCTCTGTCCTTTCACTTATCTCTAAATAAAAGCCTGTACCTTGCTCTCCTACCTTGAGTGTTTGTGGAGCTCATTCTTCGGCTTCGTGAACAAGAACCCCGGCATCAATAATACAAGTCATGACTAACTTTATTAAGAGAAAATCTGCCAGAGCTAAACAAGAGCTAGGAGTTTCAAATGTAAGTATCAAAACCATTTAGAAAACCTTTAAAGATTTTATGAAGGTGGTAGCATCAAGTTGAGCTTTCTGGGTAAGTTTTAAATTAGGGAAAGGGGACAGATAATCCAGGTGAGAGAAACAGAGGGAAAGGATGGGATGGAAACACAGGGGAACTAGGAAGTCGTTCAATAGGCCAGGTTCTAAATTCTACATAGGAAAAAGGCAGAAGTTAACTCCCAAACCAGAATGGTGAGGTGAGGTCATACTGCGAAGAATCTTGTGTATCAAGTCGGGAAACCTGAGTGAATGTGATAGGCAATCTGGGAGCAGTGAAAAGTTTTTAGGCAGAGTTCTAACTTCTTAACGAGAAGTTAAAAAATATTATTGATTAGGAACTCTTGTTTTTACGTCAAAGGCAAGGCAAAACTAAAATGGCTGTGCATAATTACACCAGTAAAAGCTACCCTTTATGGAGGGCTTATAATGTGCAGGACATTTTGTAAGCAATTTACACACCTTATCTAGTTTAATTCTGACCACAGCCCAATTTGATTATCCCAATTTCACACATAGAAATGGAGGCCCAGGGAGGTTAATGACTGTGCTTAAGTTCACCAAACCATTAAGTGGAAAGGTGGACCTGAACTCAGTGTGTCTGAATCCACAAGTTCCAGGCTTTGTCTGATGACAAGAATAGGTAAGGAAAGTTTGAGGCCACAGTTTAAAAAAAAGGAAAATAGCAGGAGTATTACAACCCCAGCACTAGATAACTGCATTTCACAGAATACAACTATCACCAAGTCTGCCAGAGACACCATGAAGATTTGATGAAAAAAAGAAAACAGGATGGAAGGCAGGCAGGCAGACTGCTTGTTACTGAGGAAAGGAAGAAGTTCCGCAAAGCAGTGCAGTATGCAGCCTTTCTGTGCATTTAATCTTTATAATGTTCATCCAAATGTGGCAAACATACAAGCTTGTGCAGCAGGTTTGACCTTTATTCTGCAAAAAAGAGAACTGGCTGCTAACTAGTTGGACAAGAAATACAAACTATTTGCTTGGTGTGTGCAAACAATAATAAACTCAATAAATGACAACCCTCTCCAATATCCTCTCAGGTGAATGTGGGTGTGAAATAAGAATGAGATTAAACAATACCAGGGAATCTATTTAAGTTGAACCATGTGATATTTATTGCCATTGCATTGGTCAAAATATTTAAGTATGTCAGTTTCATATATAGTTCATCCTAGGTATTACTTAGGTTTGTGAAAGAAGAGGACATGGTCACCATGATGCTCGTACCTGATTATGTGGTTCCTTCCTGCTTCGGGCTTGTCCACTTCCTCAGTCTCACTTCCAAGCTGCCAATCTACCCTCACCAATGCCGCCACGCTCCCCCCAACACCCCGTGTAAGCCCGGTCAGGACCAGCCGAGTCTCCTCTCGGCGACTAAGGCTGACCAAACCTTGTTCCAGCAGGTGGGTAGGAACGAGCTCAGCTGGCCTGGCTCACAGAGACACAGCGGGGCTGCGATTTCACTGGTCTCTTTACTTCACAGCACGGTGCTGGGCTGGAGGAACTCTGCGGTGGGCTCTGGCCTCCGCAGCCGAGCATGCTCCGGTTCTAATCCCAGACTAGTCACACACTTGCTGTGGGGTTGAGGTGAGTTAATCATCTCTTTGAGACTCAGTTTCCTCGACTATAAAACAACAATTATAATGCATTCCTGTCAGGATTATCAAGGATTCAAGAAACCAGGTATGTGGAGGTTGCCAGGTAACAACTGCTTTAAAAAAACAAACATTAGCCCCTGCACTGGAGAGAATCCAAGAGGAATTCCCAATGCCAGCCCTGCACCCTTGGCCCACCAAAGGGAAGGTGGGAAGGGGTGGTCTCTTATATTCCTAACAAAATATCAACCTGTTTTCAATACACCCGGCTGCCCCTTCTGTCAGTGACACGGGGCCCCAGCCCTCCTGGGACAGCTTATGAACAAAAGCCCAGCTCAGAGCCGATCTTCAGAGAAGACAGTGTCAGCATTATCAGTTCCGGCGCGCTGTGGATTCCAACTGGCCATCAGGTGACATCCCTGGGAAGGGGCCTGGGCCACGTTAACTCAGCTCCTGTGCTCCAGAAGTCTTGGACATCACATCACTGACTTTCCCCCAAAGGCTGCTATAAGTCTTTGGTCTAAGACCTTGGTTTCTTTAACTTTCTGCCAGAAAAATCATCTAGTTGTCTTGAGCAGTTAGACGCTCGCCTATTTCTTCGGACGAGAACTCTCTTAAGTTCTTGTGTTTCTACTTTTGCCTGGTGTGACAGAAAACAACATGGCCTCTTAATCTCGGCACCCTGTAAACTGCCATGGTCAGCAAACTGAGTAACATACAGTATTCTATTGCTACCACCTTAAAAGTTAACTCCCACTTCTCCTTTGTGTCAAATCGATTGGAAGCGCTCAAGGTGCCTGCCTCCTAATGCAGGCTTTCTCAGCATCCGACTACACAGTGATTGATGCTCCTTTCTGAGTTACTGTAGTTCCTATATTCTAGCACTTGAGTATCTGATCTGCCATATGGCATCCTACTTGTATTTTGCGTGTACATTTGTCTTCTTGAATGGATCGTAATTACAGAGGCTCTGTCTCCCAATGGTAGGACACTGCCTTCTTTGTCTTCTCACCTGTCCCCTGCATGTCAGGGGCACACTGAAATTTTAGTAATCACCAGCTGGTCTGACCCCAGAACAGAATGAACAGCATGGATGGGCACCACTGCTGAACACCAAGATGTCTCAAAGTCTCTCAACTAACAAAAATATTAGATGCACTGAGACATACCTTTGGTTCCCTGGAGTAAAAATAAAAAAACTTAATACCATCTTCAAAAAATACTCATGACCAGAATTTTGATACAAACACACTTAAAACACAGGCATTAACTGTACCTGTGTTTGTATGTATGTGTGTGCATATAATATGTCCATGTTTTACAAATTGGCCATGCTGTTTTCATAGGCAGGTGTTTTTTTCCCCTTAGCAAAATACAATGTACATTTTGTTAAGATATACTTTTCAGTCATGTAATATTAATGGGCACATAAACGTTTGCTAACTTTTTTTTCTATGGACAGAGGTAAAGGTTTATAGGTAGAGAGAGAACCTTTCTATCAGAATATTCCTGAGTACAATTGACTTTGTCAAGAACATACAAGTAGCTCACATACATCCTTAAAAAAATACAGAGTTCTTTTCTTTTTAAAGGCAGAAGAACAGAGGCCTCCCTCGATGTTTAAGGATGTTCCAATGATTTGTATAAAACTTTTGAGACTTTAAGTGCTAACAAGGTTCAGGACAATTAAGGAAGATCTTTCTTGTACCTTTGGAACAAATCCTAGATTTAGCATTTGAATTGGTAGGTCTAGTTAGGGAGTGTTTATCAGTACTGATGCTTCAGTAGAAATTTTGCCTTCCTATCACTTTATGAGTAGAACCCAAAATATAAGAGAACCATATAAGAAATGACTCAAAGTAAAAACCAAAACTCTTCGAGAGTGAATCAGCATTTTCTAGCTATATTTTTGGCTTGTTATGTGAACACTGTATTGTTATAGATTATTAGGATAAAAGTCCAATTTAAAAGATACAATCAAAACTTTTTCAAAAACTGCTATTTCATTTGGTATGACTTCCGTTGATCTGGGCCTACCTTAACGAAACAAAGCCCGCTCTCCCACCCATCGCTACTCTTTGAAAACATCACCTTTGAAAATGGTTTCTGTGATCTCCTCAGCTGAGGTCATAAGCCAAAGTGTGAGAGGGTGTACAGCATACGGGAGGTCCCAGCCTGGCCGGGTCTGAAGCCCATCTCTGCCGATCACCAGCTGTGTGGCCTTTTACAAGTTTTTCATCCGGTCTATGCCTGAGGTTCCTCAACTGCCAAGAATGCCCAGTCACAAAGCATATTTCGTAAAATAGAGGGTTAAGTGAGTCAATGTTCATAAAGCCCTTTGGAGACCCAAGACAGGCTCTCAGTAACTGTTAGCTAATATATTTATTAAATGCCCAATAGAAGTCTTTAAATAAGCATTACTCACAATTTCCAGCAGGCACATTTCAATCACCTTCCACATTCATAAATGAATTGGCAAAGGATTCACTGTGTATTGTGTATGTATGTGTGTTTGCAACTATCCACCCTTCTCCCCAGTTCTCTCTGGACTCTCCTCTAGACCACATTTTTTTTTAAATTCTTATCTCGTTTAATAAAATTTTAAAACTTTCGAGCTTTAAAGGCATGCTTTGTGATATAAATCTGAAAAGACAAGTTCTCTACATAAAGAGGCCCTTGCCTTCTCAGCATTCTGTGAAAAAGTATATTCACTGCTACGTACAGGTGAGCACTGCCATTATTAAGTGGGGTTACCCAGGACAGTATGAAGGCTTGAAGTTGGGAAGTTACTTCCTACAACGGAATACAGCTGACCCTCATTACTGCAAATTCACCTACTCACTAAACTTTATTTCTCACCCCAAAAATCTAGCACTCACAGTGCTTTCACGGTCACTTGCGGTAACGCACAGAGGGGTGAATAATTTGAGTTGCCAATGCCCACGCTCCCAGCTGAGGTCAAACAAAGCCATGCTCTCTCTGCCTTCTTGTTTCAACTCTCATATTGTAAACAAATGTCCTTTTCTCAGTGTATTTAGAACCACATTTTTTGCATTCCTGTGCTTTCGTTGGTATTTCATTGATTACAATGGTTCCCAATGCTGAAATGCTGCCTAGTGTTCTTAAGTATAAGAAGGCTGTGATATGCCTTACAGAGAAATACATGTTAGAGAAATTTCATTCAGGCATCAGTCATGGTGCTGCTGGCTGTGAGTTTATAGTTAATGAATTAACAATATATATTACATAAGGTGTCTTTAAAGAGAAACACATAAAACAAGGTTACATATTGAGTGGCTGATGAAAATGTTGTGACTAGACGCTTGCAGGAACCTTACCCTGTATTTCCCCTGGGAGCAATGGTTCAGATTTTGCTAATTCAGGGTTCCCAGTGACTTAGTAGAACATAACTACTGGAAGTAATAATGAGAATCTACTGTATTACCTATAAGGAACATGGATTATAGATAGATAGCACTAATCCATCCAATTAATGGATTTAACTCTAGGAAGGAAGAGCTTTCTGGAATATAATCCATACCTGATACTGGATGCTTAGGTGAGTGATTACCTTTCTTCTTGAGAAATGTGATCTGACTTGGCATAGTTTAAAATAAATGCTTGCAAAATTAAATACTTGTAGTATCCCAAAGTATTTAATTCTTGCCAATTTTTTTTTAAATTGAATTCTGCTAAGGGCTTTTGAATCTTCTTACAGTGAAACACAAAATGGACAAAATCCCCTGGAATATAATAGGGCTTTTCATCTGAGCCTTGTTATACAGTGCAGAAGAAACATGAAAAATAACACCACTCCCCAGATCTCCCAAAGCTGTTTTTCTTCAGATCCTAGGTATTAGACAAGAAAGTAGAATTTGAGAACAAACTGACTTTTCACAATGCATATATTTGGGCGGCAGCTTCCAATCAGCCCTGTGCGGACTGGAATTATGTACTGAGTGGCTGATGAAAATGTTGTGACCGACGTGCTTGCATGAACTTTACCCTGTATTTCCCCTGGGAGTAATGGTTCAGAATTTGCTAATTCAGGGTTCTCAGTGACTTAATAGAACATAACTACTGGAAGTAATAATGAGAATTGATGTATACAATACACTGAATCTGTAGGTCTGTATAAGAAAGTATAAAAATCGCACCATGAAACACCATAATAACATACTATTTCATCCAATACTATTCAATCCAATTTATCTGCCTATCTATGTATTCAAATAGCACCTCTGACCTGCTTCTCCACCTAGACAACACAAATTGCTGGGTGTGACTTAATCAGGCATGACAGTGAACACAAACAGGGAAACATGAACTCAGGCTGTCAAGGCCCAGAAGCAGGCAGTAATAGGAGCAGGCAGAATGTGATCCCAGCAGACCAATTTGCTCTCTGAGTGCTAGCCCCAGAGTGGCAAATAACTGCTCCAAGTTCCCTTAATGCCCCTGGTAATACACCCAGCCTCATCCTAGAGCATCCACATCTGAAACATTTCAGAAGACTCCTGACCATCATCTAACACTTTACTAGACTTGATTAGAAAGGATTCTTTACCTGATCTCTAGATCTGCAGGAGACTATCATAATGGAACTCACCCTGTTATTAAATAGTCCATATCACTCAGCTTATGGCTGCATTCTGCCAAAGCAAGTTCCCAGACTATAACAAAAATTCCTTGATGAACTGGTTGGTCCTCCTGCAAGATGCTTTGGCAAAACATCAGGTGAAATGACATTACCCTCAATGCAAACTAAACAAAACCAAAGAAAACCTACTCAGATATCACTATGTAAAGCCATTTGGCCATTTTAAATATAAATCTTCAAAATGATGAAAGCTGATGTTAGTACTTTTGAACATGAATCAAAAGCAAAAATGAAAACTTCAGATGTGATCTGCTTTTGCCGTGCCCCAAATGAATCAGACTGGACTCACTATAGTTTTCTACTGACCTTCAGTTCCCCTGCACTGAGCTGGATATTTCTACTGTCCACACATAATCACCAGACTGGATCTGCTTTCCATCTATTAGACCTAAGTCACAGATGCAAAATCCACAGGTATAGAACATACACATAAAGCCCAGGAAACTGTCTACATAATACACCATGATCTTTACCTGTATTTTTACTCTTACCCAAGATTTGGCGCATCTATACACCTAAATCAACCCCAAGAATTGATGCAGTGAATCAACATAATTATTTCTATTGAATACAATTAACTCCTAGGATACTTACTGTCTATTAACTAATCATTTCCTTCTCTTCTTTGTACTTTCTAATGTAATCTATATATCTTTCCGTATAATTTTAAAATGTGTAAATTCCATATATATTGTAATTTCTGCTTACACAAAAAGAAAAACTACAAAAGACAAAGAGAATCACTGCTGGGCTATACATGACTGGGACATAAAAGTTTAATGTTCTTGCCTATAAAATGGGGATGAATATTCCTAGCCCACATGGTTGTAGTGAGGGGACCATTAAATGTGAATGTACTATTTAAAATGTTAAATAATGACACAACTAACATCAATGATAATAAATAAAACCTATACAGTATTAGTGAATGCTTTATATACATTAACTTATTTAATCAATGCAACAACTCTAATGGGTCAGTGTCATTATTTTCCACATTTTACATAAAAGGAAGCCAAGGTTTAGAGAGGATATGTAGCCTCCCCAAAGATACAGATTTAGTAAGTGGCTGAACAAGGATTCAAACCCAGGCAGTCTGGCCCTAGAGTTATACTATGTCATCCCTTCGTTATGATGTTACTAGCATACAATATATGTGACCCAAAAGAAACAATAACGGCCACTTACTCCAAAGCAGTGCCTTGCTTTGAAAGATCAGGTAAGATCTGCATTGAGTTTATGTACTGAGTAACTGAAGATGAGTGATACATTCTGATATCAGTGATCCCAATACTTGGTCAATGTTAGGTCAAGTTTAAGGAATCTCATGTCATGAAATGTATATAATCATTTGTAGGTACTTTGCTTAGGAATTATACTTCTACTTCCACTAGAAGGTTAGTATTTTGAGCCCTGTCTTCAGAGATTAAGGAGTAATTCCCACAATAATTTACATTTAACATCACCATGAATAAGTCAATGTTTCCACTTTTTAATAAGACCATTCTGTTTGTGAGGAGTCATATAAAAAGTACCAAAATGAGTTTTATTGCAGCCTTCAATCTTCTGTCTTCTCAGAGTCTATGTTCTTAAAGCACAGTGGAGGATAATCTAATAGCCAACCCACTTCCCTCCTGTGATAACAGAAAACTTAACTGATAATGTTTGGAGGGCAATAGGCCTGGCCCTGAGAGGCAAAGCAAGACTGGTAGAATCATCTCAAGGCAACCAGTCTCTTTGCCAGCAGTTTATGTGTGAGCAAAGCAATCCCAGTTCTCCTTGCCAGTGCATGGTCCATGTGACTAAGGCATGTGATTGAGGCCAGGACAATGAGATGAAGTTACAGCAATAATAGAAGCAAATCCTTATATGAACTCATTAAGAGCAAGTCGGCTTGGAGGGTTCATCTTGAGAAAAAAAACTAAAAAAAGGCTTCTTTGCTGCTGCCCCTTCCCTTCTGCTTGGGATGTTGGAGTGAAGAAAGATGCTTGGTGATATGGCAGCCATATTGTGACCACAAAGAATGCACTGCTGATGCATTAAGGATGGCAAGACAAAAACTCTGTAGAACCTAGAACATTAATAACATTAAACCACTGAACAACTACAGAAGCCTCCAATCACACTTACTCTTAAATGAAATAATTACATGTTTTATGTTTTAAGTCACAGTTATGTTCTGTTATTGTAGTTGAAAGCATCTCAACAGAGTTCCTTGATTGGAAGGTATATCTTCACAGCAAACTGATGAATATTACCCAAAGAGGATACAACTGTAAAGGAAAAAAAGTGAAATTTGTTTCATTTTTATTCCACTGGTCAAAGTTAAAACTGTTTTAGTATTAGTATACTCTTCTGCTCCTTTAAGCTACTCATTTTCTTCTTCCTTCTAAGAATGCTAGAAAATAATATGCTGATTGAAAAGAGTAATCTGTCTCCTCAAGCTTTTCACATGTTAGCTGGAACATTACATTAACAAAATATAATTCTCCCATTTGAAATTTAGTGAAGGAATATTCAACAACATGTAAAAAATGTCCATTCTATCTTAAGAAAAAAGTCATGTTACAGGAAAATATGATAAGAACACTCTATTTTTGTTAAAAAGAAAAACACAGAGATGGACAGATGGAAAGTTTAACCACAATTCTAGGCCTCCAGATGCATGTAATATATGAAGTAAAACTATACACAACAGTGTAGTAATTTTATTTTCTAAGCCAAGCTGAAGTCATGAGAAATCGAAAGCGTTGCTCTCCATTTTCATGAGAAAAAAAAATTTAGTTAACTACTGAAGACAATTGGCAAGCTATTGATGGTCTGGCCCAAGATCAATGAAAACATAATTTGTAATGAGGCTTCGGAAATCTACTACATTCCAAATTTCCTAGACTTTGCATATAAACAAGACATTTGGAGCTGTTGTACTGCAATTACCTAAGGAAAACAGTTTCAATCTATTACAGCACATCTAGATGTGATAAACTATGAACATAAAAAAGAGATGTATTATTTCTGCTAAGTAAAATTTAATCCTGAAAGGAATCCAGGTGCACCGATTATTGTTATCTTCTGTAATCCATTGTGAGAAGGTAGGGCAAGCATAATTTTTAAGCTTCAGAGGCCCTATACCTTGTCCTTTCAGCATTTCTGGGGGAAAAAAGGAGCTTCCGGACACCACATGCTTTGTGGGGAAGAAATATTCTCCACAAAAAGCTTAGTCAGATGATGAACTCATAGATCTCTGAGGCAGAGCTTTCTATTCTTTAGCCATGATATAATTCTCAAAAATATGGTATAGTCTTAAGTTTCTTCCATGTATTTTCCCATTATATGTCATTTCATCTATGTAATGCAAGTTCAAAAAACCTGATTTGCCTGCATCATCCACATGAAATAATAACCACAGTCTGAACCCAGACAGCAGTTAATGTATTGACCACTTCTTGTCATGGCAGAACTAAAGAGATTAACTTCAACATTCATTCAATTAAAAAAAACCAAAAAAACAAAAATTAATAAAGGCTTATGTTTTAGATTACCACAATATTTACATTATACATGAACATTGAAGCGTATTTTCAAAACAGATTAAATATAAATATTTATGTGAAAACTCAAGTTTTTCAAAAGTTTGTAATGTGAAAACTCTTGTTCTAATGTTTTAAAAAGCCAAATTCAATCCTAAGCTCTCTCTTTACTGGAACCACATCTACATATCCACACAGATTGTGTCAGTCAGAACATTTTATGCTTAGTAAGTGGTAATTTTGATATTAAACTAATATGAACATGCTGCTTTAGGATATGAAAGTATGTATAATTTCTTATGCTTTATTTTGGGGTAGGTTTCAAAAGGTTTTTTAAATAAATTTCTGTAATAGGAAAAAGCTTCCCTTAAAAAGTTACCTAAAAGGAAATAAATGTATCTTTTCTTCTGATGTTACAGAAGAATCACAAATGTTTAGCAGATCAAATTTTTAATTTACTTCAAGAAAAGTTATCTTCTGAGGAAACAGTACTTTTAACTCTTAGAAAAATCAAATCTAATAGACATAAAACATTATTAAATGTGCAGTATTTTCCTTAGCATTTAATTTTTTCTTTTTTGCTCCTCTAGGATATTTCTAACCTGTCATTTGTATTCTTGCATCCAGAAACTTTACTAAGTTGCTTATAGCTTAAAAGCAGAACTTTTTATCTATAGAAAGGATAGAACCAAATGATCATCATTAAATTATTTGCAAATATTTTAAAATCTGTATGCCATATAATTTGAAACATTCTCCTCCAACCTCCTTTTTTCCTCTCCTGTGCCCTTTTATTTGTTGACTGAGACAATGGAGAGGAAAAGAGAAGTGTGGAATGGCAAGCCTTCCTGGGTACAGAGACAGGTAACATAAAAACAAAACAGAACTTTTCGTTTACTTGAATGGCAATCCCCCATCTCTCTCTCTTCTAAGAGGAAGTCCAGAAGAAGCAAGAGTTCAAGCAATGTCTAGGACTGATAAGATCTGTGCAAAGCAGTCCTGTGAAAAAGCTCTGTCACATAGTCCCAAGCAAACCCCCGGGTATGTCTTACTAGATCAGACACACCAGGGTCTCTGGATTCACCCAGCCTGGCCTCTGGACTAGACTTGCCCTCAATACCTTCATTTCAGAGTAACAAAACCATTCGAGCTCCTCTACATCAAAGAGCGCTCCCAGGTATTCTGCAGTAATGGATATATATTTGTTAATGATGTATTCCTGGTGCATGGGCAGCATCTGTTTCCAGGTGCCACAAGGTCCCTGAGCCAATTATTCTACGCATCTTTTTCTCTCTAGGGACAGGTTTATGTTTAATCTTTTATCTCTATTAGATTAGATGACTGTTGTCCCGAGGGAACCTTTGGCCTATTAGATACATTCCTAAAACCCATGAGTAAAAGTTGTAATGGCAAAGTCAAATTAATGTCTTTTATCACCCTTCCTTAAAGAAGCACGACCCTTTCCTCTGAAAAAAATAATCAAACTACACAATTTATAATTGGAGAAAGAGAAAGAACTGTACTGTGACATCAATAGTTGGCTCATCTCTACCTTAATCTGTGAAAGCACATTCATTTGAAATAATGTGCAGTTCAATGTCCTCACAAACTGCCTATGTTTAACTATAATTCTTCTTTTAATGTTTATTTTAAAATGTATTAGTTTAAAAAAATAGTTTGTTACCTGATACCAGATAATTTACCATTGTAAAATGGAACTTTGTACTGTAAAGACTGTAAGTTCATTATAGTTAATGCAAAGAGAGAAAAATCAGACCACATGCACAATCCTACCACCCATTTATACCAGAAAGTAATATAAAAGATTTTAGAAAACTGGAAAAGCAAAAGGAGAAATAACCATTATTTTATCAACTTAATACAACTACACTTTGCCATAATGGTATTGTTTTCCTCATTTTTTTCCTCGTGCAATGCAAACCCTTTCTCCCCTTACTTTAGAGAAGTCTTTTGACTTCTTTTTGGTTAGAGTAGATGGTTTCAGTGCCTAGAAAAGGACTAATAATACCAAACAATTAGCATCGGTTCGCTAAGAACTAGTCATGCTAAATTAACACCTTTTTCACTTAAAAATAAAATTAAAAGAATAAAAAGTATTTTTACTATTGTTTCAATAAGGCACTGGGCAGTCTCCCAAGATTCACTTAAGGAGGACATAAGGATATACTGAATATATCAAATACATTTGAAAGCAAATGAACAGCCTTGCATATCCATACATACAATAATTTATTCAATACATACTGAGTGCAACTTAATTCCCATTTCTGTGACAGGCACTGCTTTCAAAGCTAGAAGAAAAAATACTAATCTAAGAGGCAAGTGCCAGTAAACCACAAAGGAACAATGGATTTTGATGAGTGGGGAGGAGAAAGGACTTGTAATTTGCATTTGAATAGGCAGGCGTGGTGTGAGGGCTACTTGAATAGGTAACCCTGGGAAGGGAATTTAGAGCCAGATTTTGAGTGGCTTTTCAAACCAGTCAGTGTTTGGATTTGTCCTATATACAATGGGAAACCACTGCCAGCTTTTACCACAGGAGTGCCAAGACCAGATCTGTGACTCAGACACTGCTGAAAGCCTAGAAGGAATAGAGATAGGAAAGCGAGTGAGGAGGCAAAAAGCAGTGTTGAGGCCTGAGGAAGGCCAATGGCAGTGGGAATGAACCAAGAGCAATGGAACTGAGAGCCAGATCACATAAGACTTGGCTGTGAATTGGGGGTAATGAGGGAGAGGAGAGAGATACGGGTACTGGGCAGAGTTATGTCCTGGCCCCATGGAAATGACAGGAGGGAGAACAGGTTGGAAGACAAGAAGGTCAGTTTGTGAAATTAATGGTCTGAGAAGACAGACCCAAAGAATATAGGATGGAACCAGCATCATCCAGAGATGTGCTCCTTGCTAAGGCAAGTGTAAGAAATCACCTGGGAAGACTTTTCTCAGTACCTGGGCCCTGCCGTGGACCTGCTAATTCCGAATCTCTGAGATGAAGCCTGTACATGTATATTCAGGGGGGAAACAAACTTTCCAGGTGAGTCTGGCCCAAATACCTGGTTAAGCATTGAGGACATGGAGCATGGCTCTCAAACTTTTTTACCCAAAACTACCCTCTTGCTAGTAGAAAAAGAACTCAAAATGACAAAGAACTGCAGAAAAACCAAGTGCCAACCGAAGTGGTGCCATCACAGCTATCAGCAGCCCCCGAATACAGGCTCAAAAGTCTGTCTGCCAGCATGAATGCACATGCAGTAACCGGAAACCAACTCAACTGAAGACAACCCCGGGGGTTCACTGACAGCAGAGTCCTTGAAATTTCCAGAACGTCATGTACAATCAGAGATCTGTAATATTCCCAAGGATTATGTGGCAGACTTTTTAGAGTAAAGTTGTAATTCCACCTCCCTGCCATTTTTCTCTAATACAGAGTTGCTCGTTTTAATTTATATGTACCAAATTTTAGTAATGTTTAATCACTTTATTAGTAGTGTCCCAACAGGTGATATTTAATTGTTCAAACCAAAAGCATGGGAGTCCTAATTTTTTATATTTCAGAAGTATCCATATGGATTACCAGTGGACTGCAAATGATATATGGGAAATGGCTTAGAAAAAAGCCTATGGAGAACAAAGCCATCTTCAAATGTATACAAGATGGTCATGTGTAAGTGGGAATAAACACAGGTAGTCAGAACCAGGACTAATGCAGGAATAATGGAGGGACAGGACTTCAGGTCAATATGCAGAAGAGCCCTCAATCGGGGCCACCCAAGTGGACAGGGTCTCCCGCCATACATGGACACCACAGAAAGAGGCAGGCCTCTCCAGATTAATTAGAGGCAGGTTTAACAAGGGAATTTCTTATGAGACTTATTTTGAGTGGCTGCAAGGTGAGTAGATCTCTGCACCCACCTGTCAGTATCTTGAGAGTTTGTATAGTGGCCTTGATGAGGTTCAGCCACACATCTGCCCCCAAAAGAACATATTACTCTCTCGAGGCTGCGTTCTTGGAAGTGGTTCCTCATACGGGAACAGTGGGAGGAACATTTATTCCAAGGATAGGGTATGGGGTCGGGCCCTCTGATTTCTCTTCCACTTTGTAGGTCAACTGGCAGTCATGTCCTCTCAATGACCTCCTCCAAGAGGAGCCAGAAGACAAATAAAAAAGCACATGGAAGAAAAGTCTCCCACCCTGTGAGCCCCTAAAGGTTTCCTGTCTCAAGAATGAGAAAATTGGGAATCTTAAAGAAAGGACTGCACTTCAATCATTTCTCCACCACAGGCTTACCACCATACAGGCACGTAAGACAACCTTGAGGTGTGATGTCTCTAATTTTACTTCACTAAGAAACCAAACAGCCATACTTCTTTATCTGAAATTTAAAATATCTTTAAACAATGACCAAAGACTTCCTTGAAGGATAAACTTTGCAAGCTCATAAATCCAAAATTTTCAGCCTCTATCATTCCTTTTATTAAAATAATGATTTTACCTTTAGTGTAACACATACAGACACTATCACACTTTTGCTGAATAAATTATTAAATAAGGTAATCTCAGGGGTTTCTAGGAAATAAATTAGTAATCAGGGTCTATTACCAGTGTCTACTACCTGTACTTCACACTGTGTTTATTTTATGTGACTGAAGATAAAGCATAGGTTCTGCAAATGTTTCCAAAACGTCCATGGTAGAGCTGGCCCCATACTTTTTATTAAACCATATGTACAACAACCATGTTTTCTCTTGCCAGGATCTTTCAAAGTTAATTATAGGCTGCTTCAAAGTGGAGTTGATGTCATACTTGATCCTTTTCTTTTCTCTCAGTGTCTACGCCTTGGAAGTGGATCCTAAGCAATGGGGCTCTTTATGTCCTATTTGGAGGACTGATTGCAAGGCCACTTTGGGTTACCTCAGGATGATTCCATACAGCCTTCCTTTCGCCCTTGATCTCAGAATCTGTGGTGCAAACAACAACAAGGCTGTAATAAAATGTATGTGCTGGGCAATGTTCTAAGGGCTTAATGTCTAATTGTCTAATCCTCACAATTTGGTGAAGTAGATTTCAGCAGCATCATTATAATCCCCAATACTATTATCACCATCTCCCAATTCAGAGACAGGGGAACTGAACAGCTGAGAGGTGCTAATTAATTTGCAAGTGAGGACATCACTCAACTCCGACATGATGGACAGGGCTTTAATCCAGCCACACTGGTTCCAGAGTCCACGCGCTTAACCACATTACAGTACCACAGTGATCGCTCATCACCACACCTGTGAAAAACTGAAAAATAAATGCAAATAAGAGAGTCCAAAAACTCAGAGGAAGTCAGCGACTAACCCCTAACCCCACACACTCAACAGGAGCCCAGCCTCCCTGCCTTTTCTTCTCCCTCCCTTCTTCTCTGAGGCTGTTGACCTAGATTATTTTAAAGACTGAAGCACAGTTGTTTCTCTTAATTCAGATGGTGATGGAAAATACATTTCTATTTTTATATACCAATCTGCTCCCAACTATGGAAAGTTAGCAAACTGGAGTCACAGAAATCAGTGGCGTAGAAATTATTCACAAGTAGTCATGCCGGACTAAAGGTTGATATCCTTCATATATCCCAAGTGTAAGCAAATAGCTAGTTAGGAAAGGCCACACACAGATGATTCACGAGAGCAAATGAGAAATAAATGAAAAAGTAAGTGTTTTGAATTTCACTAGAAATGAAATACAAATTAAAGCAATGAGATATCACTTTCTACATTAACTTAACCAACGATTTTAAAAATGTGATCTTCTTCAATGCTAAGAAGGGTATGAAACACTCTTTTCTTGCCGGAGTATAAATTGGTTCAACTTTTCTAGACATCAACCTGACCTTTTCTAGACATCATAAACCTTAAAGTCATTTCCCTGTATGCGATAGTTTTACGTTTATCAAAAGGAAATTACCAGATAAATGAAGAGATTTATATAGAAAAATGTCCAAAGAACTAGATTTAATGACAAAATATTAGAAACAACATGTTCAACAGTGAGGGAATGGTTACCTAAATTAATTTAAGCCCAAACAATAAAAGTAGCCCCTGAAAATTATACTTACGGAGAAGTTTTAGTGACATGAAAAGCCTTTATAATGTAGAAAGGAAAAAAGCAACATAGACAGTTGTAATGAGACAGAATGTAAAGTGCCCAGTGAAATCCCTGGCACGTAACAGGGAACTCAGTATGTTGGTGATGTGTACTGAATGATCTAGAGTATATAAAAAACTTGGAAACAAGGCTAAAGGAAATGTGGCAAAATAACAGTGATTGTGGATGAAAATTAAAGGTATTTTCTTCCCTGAAGTTTTCTATTTTTTAATGTTTTCATTTCTTTATCATATAAATACTTCTTTAGAATGAGGGAAAGAATTTAAAACTAATAAAACAAACACGAGTACTCGTAATTGTTCACATTGTAGGAACTCACCTCAAAGAACAGGACATCCCTGAACCACACATTGGCTTTTTTTCTGTTACCAAGGGGTGGCTATTTACCAGGAGCTACTAGAACCTGCCTGGAGGGAAAGCCTCACTACAGGAAGCGCTGGGGGGAAACCCAAACTCCAAGTCTAGACCCCCGCTGAGTGCATCAGGCATTTAATAGCAGGGAGAAGCAGACAGACAGGATGCTTTAAAAGAAATGTTCCAAATCTGTGTGTTGTGGTCTGGGACGAAACTGGAATCTTTTATGACAGAAGCACCAACAGATGCGGCATGGCTTCTTCCAATCATCAAAGTGTTGATACTGAACAAATAATATTCAGAAAATATTTCTGAGCCATTAAAGTATTTACCTATACAGTTTAATGTTCAGTAAAACATTAACAGGTGACTTTTGCAATTATTCTGGGGTTAGGTACTTAGGATCCACTTAAGAGTCACCTATGAAATCACTGATTGAAACAAGTATCTGACTCATTTACAGCGTTGACATTGAAACAAGTATCTGACTCATTTACAGCGTTGACAACTTTTCAAGTGCCCTGTTTTATTGATTGAATGTTTATTCCTATTCAAATAAGATATGAATGGGGACTGGATGACCAAGACTTAAGCCAGGAGCCCATTTCTTCTCTTTTTTATCACTACATGCAAATCCCAAGTTGTTTAACTACACTGCCCTCTCATTTCCTGTTGTGTAAAACAGAAAAGACAATACATCAAAGGAGAATTGGGAGGATTTAATAGTTAACATATGTAAAACATTTTAAAAGAATGCCTGCAACAGTAAGCAACTACGTAAGTATCAACTATTAGTATCTTTACTCCAGAATGAAGATCTACCACTTTTAAGATCTTTCAATCTATGTCAAAAAGTCATAAAATTGAGAGGAAACTATAGACCTTGATATTTAGAGTAACTTTTATTGAGAGCTTCCTACCCTCTTATTATAATGATAACCATGGCTAGTCCAGCTTTTAAATGCTTAAGGCATCCATACACTTCAATAGAAGTCTCACACATTAAAAAAAAAAATTTCAGAAGTAATCCTTTTTTATCAGGCCTTTTCCTTCTTTTTTTCCATTCAGCCTCCTAATGGAAGGCCTTTTTTTTTTTAAATTGGAAGTTAAAATTGTGTGGTTTAGAGAAAGCTGCTGTTGCTTTTAATGTTCGAGCAAGGTCATGAAATCCTCAGTTTCAAAGCATTCAACTCCCTTCAACTGAAGTCAGTTATGCCAGTTAAAGTGGGCCAAAAATGTTTAAAAATTTTACATTGTATTAACACCACCTTTATGAAGAGAAAGGGCTAAGCAACCCAGCCAAAAAGACAGGAAAACTTGAGGATTTCAGCTACTGTTAAACAGATTATTATACATAAACATAAATAAGACTGTTAAAAAATGTATTGGGGATAAATCCAAGCACTAAGTGTTCAAATTTTCAGTTTTAAAACACTTTTTTAAATCGTATTATTTAACTAGTTTAAACACCCATTGACAAAAAAGTCAACTAAATTAATACTTACTTTGCAGCGGGTTTTAGAAAAGTATGTTCAGCTCAACAAAATGCTTTTAATAGCAAGAAATAAGACAAGAAATAGTCAATAATGCGTATCAATTTTCATTTTTTAAAAGTTTCATTACCATGTTTATGTATGTGTACATGTATATGTGTACACATATATGCATATACTTTTCTAGTAAATGCCTGTACTCTCCTACCAAAGATGAATAACAAACATGCATTTCACTGATCTTCTCAGTCTCCAAGAATGATCTTGTAGACTGCGCATTAAGAGTTAAGTCAATTCAAAACTTCAGCCTCAGAACTCAGATATATATAAAAAAAAACTAGCTCCAAGGATAACTGTTAAGCAAATTAAGGGTTGATTTGAACTAAAACAGCTGAAATTTTAGAAAACAGTTATTCTTATTTCACTTACACTAAGTGATCATAAACCGATTATAAACAAGAGGGATTCTCCTCCCCAAAATACATTGTATCAGCCATATTCTCCTTATCATATTGTAATTAGTAACTCTTCTACAAAAGGTTTAGAAAGAAAAACACTAAAATATAAAATCCTATAGGAAATAGAATAAAGGGGTAGCAAAACTATGAGTATCTGTCCAGCAAAACTGCTTCTAATCAACATGTCATTTTGTCTCCGCAGATATAAATGAGAATCTTTTTCACTTGTACTTTTTTTAGGGGGGGCTGACAGGCTGAAAGTTAAATTTTAGAAGGTTCATGGTGATTGACTACCTGAACATGTTTCCGAAAAGTATTTGTCATTCCAATATACTAGGATAAAGAACCTTAAAACTAAAAACTATGAGTTTTCAATACAGAAATAAACCATGATAAATACATACATAACCTTGAACTAGATGACTTATATGGACCATGCTTTGGGATGGTTTTGCTCAATGGATTTAAAATTATAAACTCATTGTTTACTCTAGGGCAATGATTTTCTTAAAAAGGATTAATCTATCTCAAAAATAAAATTACTCAAAGTTAAATATAATCGGGGATGCTATTCTTCTCAAGTTATGAGTAACTATGCCAACATTTCACATTTATACCAGCCTGTATACACACATACACAATCAGAATACAGATAAAGGATGAAGTTATGAACCTTAACATTTCAATAAAGCCATGTTATATTTTTATTTAGATTTCCTAAACCTATCAGTAGAAATAGTATCTTTGGTATAGGTAACTTTCCTAGGTAAATGCCGGTGCTCTCCTAACAAAGATAAATGGAAATTAAATGGGAACAGGAGGATTTGAGGCTGGGACTAGAACAGGTGATAGAGTAAAGGTAAAGAGGTAAGGCAAATTTTGTGGACTGTTGTCTGGTTCCTATTAATAAAAGGCAGTTCAGCTTACCTCTGACCATACATGAAAAATTAAGTGGATCACTGAGACAATTTTTAAATAACATCTCAGAAAACATTTGAACCTAAAATATCCAGTTCACTGAAGCAAGCATGAATTCTTGAATTGCCTGAATAATGCTATGCTCCTTCCTTTTACTTTGTTGCCTGAAGACTGACTCAGTGTTTTATTTTATAGACTCCTAGGTATTTCTAAGTCTCCATCCCCTTCCTAGCTTTCTGCTAACTTGAAAGATCCTTCTTTCAAGAAGTATGCAAAGGAACCTAGATCTGGAATGGGTTGACTTTGGAGCTCAATTCAATGTGATCCTAACTCCTTTAGAATTATCATCATCTAACATTAAAAGCAACAGGAGCTTTCTCTAAACCACACAATTTTAACTTCCAACTTAAAAAAAAGGCCTTTTGTAAAAACTTTACTATCAGATACTATTTACAATTAATGCAAATATAGATGGAAAGTATGATCATAAAATAATTTGTATTTTCCCTGTAAATCCTAAAAAAGGACTGTATGACAATACACCATGTTTTAAAAGATACATGAAAGTGCAGATCAAGTTCCCACACATTTCACTATTTTCTAGGATCATAACATAGATCATACTCAGTGCACATTAGGCCCATGTTTCAGTGCTTTCTAAAGTTTGCTGAATGACATGTTAAATTCCTCATACTTGGGGCTTTTCAATCCTAAGGCTAATATGCTCTGTGAGTCTCTAAATAAGTGGCAAGTGACATAATGAGTATAATGTAAACAGAGTATTTCCTAGAGGGCTGACCAAATCTGTATTTGCTGTAGTGTCTGTCATTGATTAAGTGAGACTCTGTGGCCTTTTCTGTTTCATGACCACAGACTGAACTATTTTTCCAGCCATTTTTCTTACAAATACATACAGCAAGCTACAAGGAGGATTTTAGGGGTCAACAGCCTAAATAACACTATGCCTGTATTTGAAAAGTTTGACAGTCATTAATTACGATGACGTATTTTAAACGAACTACTAATACAGTCCTATAAATTTTTTATGTTCTTTAATATCTATGTGGTTCTAAACCACACCTATGAGAAATACATAGATGTACAATTCCTTTTAAATGGTGTTTTTTTCCTTAGTAAAAACAAATTGGTGGATAAAAAGGTTTTCTTAGCAAACAGTAATTCCCAAAACTCCTACACTATTTTATAGATCCTGTGGTACAGAACACAGAATATAAAAATAATAAAACCCTTATAATCATTACCACGTGGAGGAGGGAGGGGAGAAAGTCAGAAAAACATACAAAGCATTGAAACGCTGGGCATGTGGAGGATGCCAGAGGGGGCGGGGGAGGGTTTTAGGAGGTTCTAGGCAAGCCCTTTGATGATGTCACCTCACATACATAATGTTACAGCAGTCAGCACAGGCCTCTTGCTTTCCCATTGGTGAACACCGTGTCAGCCGACATCAGAAGATAATCATCATTGGCCAGACAATTACAACCGGAGAACTACGATCCGCCGCTGTTAGCACGGACCCGGCAGGCTGCTGAAAGAAGGCAGGGCCCGGTTGCCTCTGCTCACTCAATGAACTTTATGTCGGCTTTCCAACCACTAGGCGATTCTGCTCCCTTGCTAGCAGCGCTTCTAAATTAAATCAGCTATTAGTGAGAATAACAGGTAAAGGCCACATATCTCATAAAAGAACAACATGCCTCTCTTTTCAATGTTGTAAAACCAAACAGGATTTTCAGTGTTAAATTGAAACTCGAAATGTCATTGAGCTAAAAGCAGGCATTTTCCTCTACCTCATGTAATAAACTCTCATTTACCAGATAATACGAGCCAGGATATTTTTAACTTGACATGTAGTTTCAAGATAAGCCTCAGGATGAACTTTGCATTTCAATTGCTATTCTAACCTATTTTACATGAAGCTGTTCGCTACAAAAGTAAAAAGGTCTAGAGAATTTATCCTGAGTCTAGGACAGTGAATTTAGGGTCAATCATTGTTTAAAGCCGCAAGAAACTTGATAAACTTGCCTTTGCTGAATACTTTAGTGTTTTTATAAACACCACTCCAAAAGAAGTCCCATTCATTAATATGTAATAAGGTAATGAACGTGGATTACAGGGCATGTTTAATAAACTACCCTTATTTAAGGTCTTCTTAAAAATGACATTAGGTAATGCAGCCAGCATACTGATAAAACAGGACTCCTGGCCTTCCTCACAATTCTTCAAGGAAAGAGTCTCTAAATTAGGAAGTTTTGTTTGAGGCTATGTCTAAGATATTTTTAAGGATAACTGTAAATTATTTCTCCAAAGAAAGTTTAGAAGCTCCACAACATGGCGTTATTCCTCCAGAAGCTATTTCAAATCATTTTAAGTTAATGAGTTTGGGAAAGGTAAGACTCTTAGGTTTCCTCGATTTCCCTCGTCCCTGTGAGGGTGCAGGCCTTGGTTCTGTCAACTCGCTTCTCCTGTTAACAAGGGAAATGAAAATCTTAATTTTCATATACACCTGATTCTAGACGTTTTGGCTGTTGGGATTTCAGGGTAAGGTTTACAAAATGGGGCCCGCCAGGAAACTGGGAGAAAGGCACACACTCTGGGGTAAATAAGCAAGCAAGGCAATTAGGGTCAGAAAGACTAACAGCCAGCGGGTTTTTTTTTTGCCTAGAACGTGCAAGCCAAGAACATAAAGTCAACAGAGAGAAAAATCCAGGAAGGGGAAAATCCTAGTATGTGACAATAAAATAGAATTCAAAACGAAAGAGGAAGCCAAGTATGTGAAGCTCCGGGTGTTAACAGGTAGTACTGGCAATCAACTGGGCACCAATCATTATTTTAACTCACTGCACAAACATTTTCCCCAGCATCTACCATGCGAAAAGTATTCTCCCAGGTGCTCTTGAGTACTCAGGAGTGGAATGAGAAGAACCACGTCCTGAAAAGCTGAGGGTCTGGTAGGAGGCATGAGTGTGTCAATATTCATGTACATGAATAAAAGCTAGGAAAATTATTGCCAGAAGAAAGGTACACATAAAAAACTAGGAGGAAACAGTGTTCAGGGCCCAAAGGCCAAGATAAGTTGGCCCATTTTTACGATTTCAGTCCCGTGTGGGGTAGGCCCTGTCTGGCTCAGTGTGCACTTGAACGGAGAAGAGGCGGAAAACGGTACCTGGAGAAGACACACAAAGTGGCCTTAGAGAAAAGGCAACAAGTAAGAGGCAGTACCGACCGCGGGAGAGAAAGGAAAGGCTGGCAGACACTGAATGGGGGACGCCGGCGGGCGCGAAAGACGGATCCAGAAAGGTAGGTTCCACAGTCGTGCAGCAAGTTGGCGACACAGCAGACCTTAGATAAGAGCACGCGGCTAATGGTGGAAGAGGATGGGCTAGTGTGTGGCTAAAGGATTTGACTAACGCACAGACCCGAGCCCTCGCGCCGCTCCCGCCGCCGCCGCCGCCGCCGCCGCTGCCCCACCCCGCCCCCAGCCCCACCCCGTAGGAGGCGGAGGAAGCGCACCAGCAGAAGGTCCCCAGCGGTGGCGGCCCGAGGCCTTTTCTTGCTTAAACTACGGGATTAAGGCTTGCGGTGTACCACTACCTTCCCGACCCGCCCTCGGTGCGCTGGGCGTGGGCGGCGCCGGAGGGGCCCCAGGCCCACGCCCCAAGTGCCGGCCGCACTTCCCGGCCTTCCAGGCAGTTGCGCTCCCCTCCTGGCTTCCGGCTCGAACCCCCTCCACGCCACACACCCCTCGGGTCTACAGCCTCGCCGCAGCGGGTGGGAACGGGCCAAGCCGGCCGCGCCCGGCCCGGCGCGCCGGGCACTGGGCCCAAGCCGGCGCGCAGCGCTGGGGGCGGGCTCGGCCCGGCTGCAGCCGCAAATGGTCAGCGGGCGCCGGGCGGGCCCAGGGCAGCGGGAGGCGGGGGCGGTGGCCGAAGCGACCGAGGCTAGTCGCGACTCCTGAGAGCTGGAGGAAGGGAAGTTGAACCTCCTACCTCCGCTCCGGCCCAGGGCACCCATCCTACGCCACCAACCAGCCAGAGTCGCCGGCGTGCTAGCGTCTCTGATTTCCCATTGATGAGATGGGGGAGGGAAGGCCAGTCGTGACCGCGCGGGAGCACGCGCGGGAGCACACGCGGCAGGCAGGACCCCTTCGCAGGCCCGCGAGCCCCTTCGGCCTGACTGCCATCGGGCCCCGGGGAGGCTGGGGCCACCTCCCGGCTCGGGGGTGCGTTGGCTTGCACTTTACTGACTGCCAGACCCGGGGTTGAGAGGAGGAAGTGAATGCCTGCCACAACGGACCTCAAGCAAGAAGCGAAATGAGCACACCCGTCGCTGTTAAATATTGCAAGGTGATACATGATCGCCTCCTACACAGGGATTTTCAAAAGGACTGGTGGAGGGAACGCAGGAAACAAGAAAGATGCGTTCCCCTTTAGAAGTTTGTCTGGAAAAGAGCCCCCAGGGACGCTGCAGTCCGAGGGTTCTTTAATCTGTCTCAACTCCAATCAGCAGCTTCCTATTGAATTAGAACAGAGTGTGTCCAAAAGGCGTTTCCGTAAAACAGAAACTTATGGCGTGGCTCCACCGCTTGGGTTCATTCATTTTTATTACTGTTTTCATTGTCCCCTCCTCTCCCCTCCCGGCCCCCGCCTCTTTATGAAACCGGAAAGGGAACCGCGGGGGGAAAGGGGTCCAGCAAAGGAGAATTGGGCTGGGGAGCGGCAGAGGAGAGCAGCGAAGTAGGCGAGCTGCAAGGAGAAAG
>JAVSCE010011706.1:0-22159 GCA_032199065.1 Smutsia gigantea | reverse complement strand
AGTCTCCATGTATTTGTGAGCCTTTTTGATTTCTTTCTAAAATTTATTTCTAGTTTTATACCTTGGTGATCTGAGAAGTTGGTTGTTAGGATTTCAATATTTTTAAAATTACTGAGGTTCTTTTGTGGCCTAGTATGTGGTCTATTCTTGAAAATGTTCCATGTGCACTTGAAAAGAATGTGTATCCTGTTGCTTTTGGGTGTAGAGTTCTGTAGATGTCTGTTAGGTCCATCTGTTCTAGTGTGTTGTTCAGTGCCTCTGTGTCTTTACTTTTTTTCTGTCTGGTTGATCTGTCCTCTGGAGTGAGTGGTGTGTTGATGTCTCCTAAGATGAATGCATTGCTGTCTATTTCCTCCTTTAATTCTGTTAGTATTTGTCTCACATATGCTGGCGCTCCTGTGTTGGGTGCATATATATTTATAATGGTTATATCTTCTTGTTGGACTGACCTCTTTATCATTATGTAATGTCCTTTATCTTTTGCTACTTTCTTCGTTTTGAAGTCTATTTTGTGTGATACAAGTACTGCAACACCTGCTTTTTTCTCTTTGTTGTTTGCATGAAATATCTTTTTCCATCCCTTCACTTTTAGTCTGTGTCTATCTTTGGATTTGAGGTGAGTTTCTTGTAGGCAGCATATAGATGGGTCTTGCTTTTTTATCCATTCTGTTACTCTGTGTCTTTTGATTGGTGCATTCAGTCCATTTACATTTAGGGTGATTATTGATAGATATGTACTTATTGCCATTGCTGGCTTTAGATTCGTGGTTACCAAGGGTTCAAGGGTTGCTTCTTTACTATCTAACAATCTAACTTAACTTTCTTGTTAAGTTATTGTAAACACTGTCTGATGTTTCTTTATTTCTCTCCCTTCGTATTCCTCCTTCTCCATTCTTTCTATAATAGGTGTTTTATTCTTTGCCTTTAGTTAGTATTTGGATGGTCTGCTTTCTTTGCTATGATTTTATTTTCTCTGGTGTCATCTTTTTAGCCTAGGTGTGCTTCCATCTAGAGCAGTCCATTTAAGATATCCTGTAGTGGTGGTTTATGAGAGGCAAACTCTCTCAACTTTTGTTTGTCTGGAAATTGTTTAATCCCTCCATCATATTTAAATGATAATCATGCTGGATACAATATTCTTGGTTCTAGGCCCTTCTGTTTCATAACGTTAAATATATCATGCCATTGTCTTCTGGCCTGTAAGGTTTCTGTTGAGAAGTCTGATGATAGTCTGATGGGTTTTCCTTTGTAGGTGATCTTTTTTCTCTCTCTAGCTGCCTTTAATACCCTGTCTTTATCTTTGATCTTTGCCATCTTAATTATTATGTGTCTTGGTGTTGTCTTCCTTGGGTCCCTTGTGTTGGGAGATCTGTGGGCTTCGGTGGACTGCGAGACTATTTCCTTCCCCAGCGAGGGAAAGTTTTCAGCAATTATTTCTTCAAAGACACTTTCTATCCCTTTTTCTCTCTCTTCTTTCTCTGGTACTCCTATAATGCGAATATTGTTCCGTTTGGATTGGTCACACAGTTCTCTTAATATTCTTTCATTCCTAGAAATCCTTTTATCTCTCTCTGCCTCAGCTGCTCTGTACTCCTGTTCTCTGTTTTCTATTCCATTAACAGTCTCTTGCATCTCATCCATTCTGCTGTTAAGCCCCTCGATCTCTTGTCTGATTTCTGCATTGTCTTTCCTCACTTCCCTCACTTCCTCCCTCAGCTCTTGCACATTTCTCTGTAGGTCCATCAACATGGTTATGACTTTTATTCTGAATTCTTTTTCAGGAAGACTATGCATTTCCATCCCTTCAGACTCCCTCTCTGGGGTTGTCTGGTTGATTTTGGTCTGAACCATATTCCTCTGTCTTTTCATGGCTATAGAATTGGTCACTGGTAGTTGCCACTTATGTCACCTGGGCTCTTTATGACTTTAAAAAGAGAAAAAAAAAAAGAAAAAAAAGAAGAAAGAAAGAAAAAAAAGAAAAAGAAAAAAGAAAAAACAAAACAAAACAAAAAAACAAAAAAAAAGCCCACCGGACGTAGATTCTGTGGGAATGCTGTAGATGGTGCTATTGCCCCACTATTCCGTAGCCGTGGCTGTGCCGCTCCGCATGGCCCTTTATTGCTCTGGCGGGTGGGAAAGAATAGGAGGCTGTTGATCTCAGTGAGAAGTGTAAGTATGGCTACGCTTCCTCAGTCGCCAGCTAACGCGTGTGAAACTCCCCAGGACTCCCAGCCTGCTGGACTGAGTGTGCTGGGGCGAGCCGGCTCCTCCGCTGGGCTCCTGTCTCTTTAAGACCGCTGAAGAAAGCGCGCGCTTTTTTTTTTCCTTCCCGGGAGCCGGCTGCAAGCACCCTGGCGCGTTCCCCGCTCAGATCCTGCCCCTCTGTCTCTCCAATCTCCGCTGCACTGCGCAATGTGGGTCAGTGCTCCCCGCGCAGATCGCCGGGGCTGGCTACTTCACGGGGTGCACTTCCACTCCCTCCCGGCTCGGAATCCTCTCCTCCCGCCGGTGCGCTGGGGTGGGGGAGGGCTCGGGTCCCGCCGGGTCGCGGCTCCGTATCTTACCCGCCTCTTGGGGTGCCGAGTCCTCTCGGGTGTAGCTGCACGCTGTGCGCTTTCCAGTGTATTCTCGTCTCTCTTTTAGGAATGGATGTATTTGCTGTGTTTTCATAGATAAATATAGTGTTGGGAGGAGATTTCTGCCGCCCTGCTCACACCGCCATCTTCCCGGAAGTCCCCTTTGTACAGAAACTTTTTAGTTTGATGTAGTCCCATGCGTTCATTTTTGCTTTTGATTCCCTTGCTCGAGGAGATGTGTTCAGGAAGAAGTCGCTCATGCTTATATTCAGGAGATTTTTGCCTATGTTGTCTTCTAAGAGTTTTATGGTTTCATGACTTACATTCAGGTCCTTGATCCATTTCAAGATTACTTTTGTGTATGGGGTTAAACAATAATCCAGTTTCATTCTCATGCGTGTAGCTGTCCAGTTTTGCCAACACCAGCTGTTGAAGAGGCTATTATTTCCCCATTGTATGTCCATGGCTCCTTTATCATATATTAACTGACCATATATGGTTGGTTTATATCAGGGCTCTCTAGTCTGTTCCATTGGTCTGTAGGTCTGTTCTTGTGCCAGTACCAAATTGTCTTGAGTACTGTGGCTTTGTAGTAAAGCTTGAAGTTGGGGAGCATAATCCCCCCAACTTTATTCTTTCTTCTCAGGATTGCTTTGGCTATTCGGAGTCTTTTGTGGTTCCATATGAATTTTAGAATGATTTTCTCTAGTTAGTTGAAAAATGCTGTTGGTGTTTTGATAGGAATTGCATTGAATCTGTAGATTGCTTTAGGCAGGATGGCCATTTTGACAATATTCTTCCTATCCATGAGCATGGGATATGTTTCCATTTATTCGTATCTTCTTTAATTTCTCTCATGAGTGTCTTGTAGTTTTCAGAGTATAGGTCTTTCACTTCCTTGGTTAGGTTTACTCCTAGGTATTTTATTCTTTTTGATGCAACTTTGAATAGAATTGTTTTCCTGATTTCTCTCTGTGCTAGGTCATTGTTAGTGTATAGGAATGCCGTAGATTTCTGCGCATTAATTTTGTATCCCACAACTTTGCTGAATTCAGATATTAGATCTAGTAGTTTTGGAGTAGATTCTTTAGGGTTTTTTATGTACAATATCATGTCATCTGCAAACAGGGACAGTTTAACTTCTTTCCTGCCAATCTGGATGCCTTTTATTTCTTTGTGTTGTGTGATTGCCGTGGCTAGGACCTCCAGTACTATGTTGAATAGAAGTGGGGAAAGTGGGCATCCTTGTCTTGTTCCCGATCATAAAGGAAAAGCTTTCAGCTTCTCGCTGTTAAGTATAATGTTGGCTGTGTGTTTGTCATATATAGCCTTTATTATGTTGAGGTACTTGCCCTCTATACCCATTTTGTTGAGAGTTTTTATCATGAAAGAATGTTGAATTTGGCAAATACTTTTTCACCATCTATGGAGATGATCATGTGGTTTTTTTCCTTCTTTTTGTTGATGTGGTGGATGATATTGATGGATTTTCGAATGTTGAACCATCCTTGCATCCCTGGAATAAATCCTACTTGATCATGATGGATGATCCTTTTGATGTACTTTTGAATCAGTTTTCTAATATTTTGTTGAGTATTTTTGTGTCTATGTTTATCAGGGATATTGGTCTGTAGTTTTTTTTTTTTGTGGTGTCTTTGCCCGGTTTTGTTATTAGAGTGATGCTGCGTCATAGAATGAGTTTGGAAGTATTCCCTCTTCTTCTACTCCTTGGAAAACCTTAAGGAGGATGGGTATTAGGTCTTCACTAAATGTTTGATAAAATTCAGTGGTGAAGCCATCTGGCCAGCTTTCTTTCTATTTTTAAAAAACGTTTTATTACCAAATGTCCATCACAACCCCCCTCCCCCCATCCTCACCCACTTCCCTCTGTCTTGGTAACCACTAGTCACTTCTCAGTGTCTGTGAGTCTAATACTGTTTTGTTCCTTCTGTTTTTCTTTTTTTTTTATTAAGGTATCATTGATATACACTTTTGTAAAGATTTCACAAGAAAAGCAATGTGGTTAGTACCTTCACCCTTATTATCTAGTCCCCCCCAATACTCCATTGTAGTCACTGTCCATCAGGTGTAGTAAGATTGTTTTGCTCTGTTTTTATATTCCACAAATAAGGGAAATCATATGGTATTTGTTTTTCTCTGTGTGACTTATTTCACTGACAATAATACCCTCTAGATCCATCCATGTTGTTGCAAATAGCAGGATTTCTTTTCTTTTTATGACTGAATAATATTCCATTGTGTATGTACCACATTTTCTTTATCCATTCATCTATTGATGGACACTTAGGTTGCTTCCATATTTTGACTATTGCAAATAGTGTGGCAATAAACATAGGGTGCATATGTCTTTTCGAATCAGGGATTTTGTTTTCTTTGGGTAAATTCCTAGGAGTGGAATTGCTGGGTCAAATGGTATTTCTATTTTTAGGTTTTTGAGGAACCTCCATATTGCTTTCCACATCGGTTGAACTAATTTACATTCCCACCAGCAGTGTAGGAAGGTTCCTATTTCTCCACATCCTTGTCACCATTTGTTGTTTCCTGTCTTTTGGATAGTGTCCATTCTAACTGGTATGAGGTAATATCTCATTGTGGTTTAATTTGCATTTCCCTTATGATTAGTGATGTTGGGCATCTTTTCATGTACCTGTTGGCCATTTGTATTTCTTATTTGGAGAAGTGTCTGTTTAGGTCCTCTGCCCATTTTTTGATTCGGTTATTTGTTTTTTGTGTGTTGAGGTGTATGAATTCTTCATATATTTTGGATGTTAACCCTTTATCAGATGAGTCATGTATGAAGATACTCTCCCATGCTGTAGGATGCCTTTTTGTTCTACTGATGGTGTCCTTTGCTGTACAGTAGTTCCACTTGTTCATTTTTGATTTCTCCTGTTTCCCTTGCCTGAGGAGATGTGTCCATGAAAAACTTGCTCATGCTTATATTCAAGAGATTTTTGCCTATGTTTTCTTCTAAGAGTTTTATGGTTTCATGACGTAACATTCAGGGCTTTGATCCATTTCAAGTTTACTTTTATGTGTGGAGTTAGACAATAATCCAATTTCATTCTCTTGCATGTAGCTGTCCAGTTTTGCCAACATCAGTTGTTGAATAGGCTTTCTTTCCCCCAGTGTATATTCATGGCTCCTTTATCATATAGTAATTGATGATATATGCCTGGCTTTATATCTGGGCTCTCTGTTCTGCTCCATTGATCTGTGGGTCTGTTCTTGTGCCAGTGCGAAATTGTTTTGATTACTGTGGCTTTGTAGTAGAGCTTGAAGTTGGGGAGCATAATCCCCCCAAGCTTTGTTCTTCCTTCTCAGGATTGCTTTAGCTATTCTTTTGTGGTTCCATATGAATTTTAGAATTATTTGTTCTGGTTCGTTGAAGAATGCTGTTGGTATTTTGATAGGGATTGCACTGAATCTGTAAATTGCATTGGGCAGGTTGACCATTTTCACAATATTAATTCTTCCTATCCAGGAGCACTGGATAGATTTCCATTTTTTCATGTCTTCTTTAATTTCTCTCATGAGTGTCTTGTAGTTTTCAGGGTATAGATCTTTCACCTCCTTGGTTAGGTTTATTCCTAGGTATTTTATTCTTTTGGCTGCAATTGTAAACGGAGTTGTTTTCCTGATTTCTCTTTCTACTCGTTCATTGTTAGTATATAGGAATGCAACAGATTTCTTTGTTACTACTTTTGAATCCTGCAACTTTGCTGAATTCAGGTATTAGTTTCAGTAGTTTTTTGGTGGATTCTTTAGGGTTTTTTGTGTACAATATGTCATCTGCAAATAGTGAAAGTTTAACTTCTTACTTACCAAATTGGACACCGTTTATCTCTTTGTGTTGACTGATTGCTGTGGCTAGGATCTCCAGTACTATGTTGAATAAACGTGGTAAGAGTTGGCATCCTTGTCTTGTTCCCAGTCTTAGAGGAAAAGCTTTTAGCTTTTCCCTATTGTGATGTTGGCTGTGGGTTTGTTGTATAAGGTCTTTATTGTATTGAGGTATGTACCCTCCCTCTATACCCATTTTGTTGAAAGTTTTTATCATGAATGGATGTTGAATTGAGATGATCATGTGGTTTTTATCCTTCTTTTTGTTAGTGTGTGTGATATTGATTGGTTTACTAATATTTTATCATCCTTGCATTGTTGGAATAAATCCCACTTGGTCATGATGGATGATCTTTTTCATGTACTTTTGAATTTGGTTTGCTTATATTTTGTTGAGTATTTTTGCATCTATGTTCATTAGGGATATTGGTCTGTAATTTTCATTTTTTGTGGTGTCTTTGTGTGGTTTTGGTATTAGAGCAATGCTGGCTTCATAGAATAAGTTTGGAAGTACTCCCTATTCTACTTTTTTGAATGCTTTTAGAAGGATAGGTATTAGCTCTTCTTTAAATGTTTAGTAGAGTTCAGCTGTGAAGCTGTCTTGACTGTGAAGTTTGTTTTGGGGGAGTTTTTTGATTACCAATATGATTTCATTTCTGGTAATTGGTCTGTTCAGATTTTCTGTTTCTTCCTGTCTGTCTTGGAAGGTTGTATTTTTCTAGGAAACTGTCCATTTCTTTTCAGTTGTCCAATTTATTGGCATATAATTTTTCATAGCGTTCTCTAATAATTCTTTGTATTTCTGTGGCATCTGTTGTGACTTTTCCTTCTTTGTTTCTGATTCTGTTTATGTGTGTACACTCTCTTTTTTTCTTGATGGGTCTGGCTAGGGGTTTATCTATTTTGTTTATTTTCTCAAAGAACCAGCTCCTGGTTTCATTGATTGTTTTCTATTGTTTTATTCTTCTTTATTTTATTTATTTCTGCTCTGATTTTTATTATGCCCTCCCACTAACTTTGGGTTTCATTTGTTCTTTTTCTAGTTTCTTTCGTTGTGATTTTAGATTGTTTATTTGGGATTCTTCTTGTTTCTTGAGGGAAGCCTGTATTGCTGTGTACTTTCCTCTTAGAACTGCCTTTGCTGCATCCTACAGATTTTGGGCTGTTGTGTTTTTGTTTTCATTTGTCTCCATGTAGTACTTGATTTCTGTTTTAATTTGTTCATTGATCCATTGATTATTTAGAAGCATGTTATTTAGCCTCCATGTGTTTGTAATTCTTTTTGTTTTCTTTGTGTAATTTATTTCTAGTTTCATACCATGTGGTCTGAGAAGCTGCTTGATATAATTTCAGTCTTTCTGAATTTATTGGTGCTTTTCTTTTGGCGTAGTATGTGATCTATTCTGGAGAACATTCCATATACACTTGAGAAGAATGTCTATCTTGCTGCTTTTGGATGGAGTGTTCTATAGACATCTGTTAAGTCCATTTGATCTAATGTATTGTTCAGTGCCTCTGTTTCCTTACTTATTTTCTGTCTGGTTGATCTGTCTGTTGGTGTGAGTGGTGTGTTAAAGTCTCCTAAAATGAATGTGTTGCAGTCTATTTCCCCCTTTATTTCTGTTACTTTGTTTTACATATTTAGGTGCTCCTATGTTCGGTGCATAGATATTTATAATTGTGATATCCTTTTGTTGGACTGACCCCTTTATCATTATGTAATGTCTTTCTTTGTCTCTTGTTATTTTCTTTGTTTTGAAATCTATTTTCTTTGATATAAGTACTGCCACTCCTGCTTTTTTCTCCTTGTTATTTGCATGCAATATCTTTTTCCACCCCTTTACTTTTAGTCTATATATGTGTTTGGGTCAGAAATGAGTCTCTTGTAGGTAGCTTATAGATGGGTCTTTTTTTTTTTATCCATTCTGCCACTCTGTGTTTTGATTGGTGTATTCAGTCCATTTACATTTAAGGTGATTATTGATCGATATGTGCTTATTGTCATTTTATTGTTTTCTAGCTGTTTTCATATCTCCTCTCTGTTCCTTTCTTCCTCCCTTATACTCTTGTTATTGGTGGTTTTCTTTAGGGTTGAAATTGAATTTCTCTTTTTCTAATTTATTTATTTTTGTGTGAGTGTATTTATTGGAAGCTTTAGTTTTGTGGTTACCAAAGGTTCAAAGATAGCTTCTTTACTATGTAATAATCTATCTCAAATTGCTGATTACTCTATTTCAAACACAATCTAAAGGTACTTTTTTTTCTTCTTCCTCCTCCTCCTCCACATTTTTCATATTGGATGTCACAATCTGCACTTTTCATGTATCTCTTGACTGATTTTGTATATAGTTGATATTGCTTCTTTTGTTTTAATTTTGTACTTGCTTCGTAATTAATTGCTCTACTACCTTTGCTGTAGTTTGTTTTCACTGGTGGTTTAGTCTTAGGGTCATTTCCATCTATAGCAGTTCCTTTAACATATCTTGTAAGACTGGCTTAATGGTGATGAATTCTTTCAACTTTTGTTTATCTGGAAATTATTTAATACCTGCTTCAAATTTAAATGATAATCTTGCCAGGTAGAGGATTCTTTGTTGGAGGTCCTTCTGTTTCAGTACATTAAATACATCATGCCACTCCCTTCTGGCCTGTAGAGTTTCTGTTAAGAAGTCAGCTGATGACCTGATGGGAATTCCTTTTTAAGTAATCTTTTTTTCTCTTTCTGGCTGCTTTCAATACATATTCCTTATTTTTATCTTTGCCATTTTAATTATTATATGTCTTCGTGTTGTCTTCCTCGGGTTCCTTTTGTTAGGAGATCTCTGTGCTTCCATGACCTGAGTGTCTTTTTCTTTCCTCGGATTGGGGAAGTTTTCAACAATTATTTCCTTAAAGAGGCGTTCTATCCCTTTTTCTTCTGTTACCCTATTATGTGACTATTGTTCTACTTGGATTGGTCACATAGCTCTCATCATTCTTTCATTCCTAGAGATCCTTTTTTCTCTCTGTTCCTCAGCTTATTTGTTTTCCTGTTCTCTAATTTGTTTCATTTCTGTCTCCTTTACATGATCCAATCTTTTAAATCCCTCCATTGTGTGTTTCATTTCAGATACTGTATTCTTCAGCTCTTGGTGGCTATTTCTCAGGTTTTCTATCTCTGTTGAAGTCTTCCCTGATATCCTGAATACTTTTCTGTAAATCTGTGAGCATATTTGACTTTTATTTTGAAATCTTTATCAACAAGATTGGTGATCTCTGTTGCATTTAGCCCTCTTTCTGGGGTTCTATCTTGTAGTTTTGTTTGGATCAAATTCTTCTGTCTGCTCATTTTGTCAGCGATTCTGTGTTTCTTCTTTTGTATTAGATGTCTCTGCTGTGCTTTCTGGTCCTTTCTTGTGTGGTCCTCTCTTGTTCCTCAGGTGTAGGGGGTCTATTCTGCAGTCTTCAGGTGTTTTCAGGTCTAGTTGCATTTGCTGTATTTTCCTCTTATGTGTTTTTATGAGGAGGTTTTCATCTTGCCTTCCTATTCTACCCTCTTTAATCTATTAATCCCTTTAAACAACTTTATTAAGATATAATTTACATACCATAAAATTCAGCCATTGTAAGTGGGTGATTGTAGTAAACTTATAATTGTGCAACCATTACCGCAATCCTATTTTAGAAAATTTTCATCACCCAAAAAGATTCCTTTATGCCTGTTTGCAAATTAATCCTCACTCTCACCTTCAGCCCTAGGCAATAAACTATCAGCTTTCTGTTTCTACAATTTTGCCTTTTCTAGACATTGCATGTAAATGGAATCATACACTATAATCTTTTGAATCTGACTTCTTTCATTTAGCTTAATGCTTTTGAGGTTCATCCATGTTGGTGCATTTATCAGTTCATTCCTTCAAATTGCTGAGTCTTACTCTGTTGTACAGATATGCCACATGTTTATCTAGTTACCTGGTTATTCGTCATTTGGATTGTTTCCTCTATTGGCTGTTATGAATAATGCTATAAACATTATCAGACAGCTTGTGTGGATATGTTTTCATTTCTTTTGGGTAGGTTCTTAGGAGTGCAATTTCCAGATCATATGGTAAGTTTGTGTTAACTTAAGACAGTGCCAAGTTGTTTTTCTAAATATCTGTACTATTTTACATTCCCAGTAGCAACCCATGAGCTCCATTTTCTCCACATTGTAACCAATGCTTGGTATTGTCTGACTTTTTGATTATAGCTATTCTACCAGATATGCAATGGTAGCTCATTGTCTTTTTAATTTGCATTTCCCTAATTACTAATGGTGTTCAGCATTTTTTCATGTGCTTAATTAACCATTCCTGTATCATTTTCAGTGAAATATCTATTGAAATCTTTTGCCCATTTTGGGGGTCCATTTTAAACATTGGCTTGTTTGTAAGCATTCTTTATATTCTAGATAAAAGTCCTTTACCATATATGATTTGCATATATTTTCTTCTGGTCTGTAGCTTGCAGCAGATTTTATTGTTTAGAATAGTTTTAGATTCAGAGCAAAACAGCAGAAAGTATGTCCCCTGTCCCCACACATGCACAGCTTCCCCCACTGTCGACATCCCCCACCAGAGTGATAGGTTTATTACAATTGATGAAGCTACATTAGCACATTATCACCCAAAATGTGGCTTATCTTTTCATTTTCTTAGTGATGTTTTCTGAAGTGGGAAAGTTCTTAATTTTGATAAGATTTTACCAATTTTTTTCTTTTATGGGTTGTGTTTTTGATGTATCTGAGAACTCTACCCAAAGGTCACTATTTTCTCCTCTGTTTTCTTTCTTGAAACTTTTAAAAGATTAAAGCAATAAATTGGTTCTTTCTTTTGGTAATCTTTTCTGACTTTAAAAAGAATAGGTTAAAAAAAAAGTAGGTGAATAGTGCTACGTAACAGTAGCAGACACTTCAAAATAATGTTTTTCCTTTGACCTTGGATGATAATTTTCTACTGTGAATTAACCTTAAATTTAATTTCAGGGATTTCAGCTCCTTCTTTTCATTGTGATAATTGCATTTTATGGGTATGTAGCTCTGGGAGGAAGAGGGTTCCTGGCCCGGACAAGTTCCTTGTGAATCTGGTAAAACTGAAGTAAGGCAAGGGGAAAGGCAGGTTGGGTTAAAGGGGTTTATTTCTCACAGCTTGCTCGGGTTTGCTGGCCAGGCCCCAAACTGTCCATCCCGTCTGGCCATGGTGCCCGCTCCCTTTCCCTGCCTGCCCCTTGCAGGAGGAACTTTATGGGTGGGTCCCTGGTGACTAGCAAACATCAGACTAATTACGTACCAGGAGCAGAGGGAAGGAGAGAATGGCCATTTTCTCTCTATCCCTTGCTCTGGATGGACTGGAGGCTGTGCCATGGTAAACATCCATTGGTATGTAATGGACTAAGGCCAGGTGGGAGATTCTGGAAATTCTGGGTGAAAACTTCCATTTACCCTATAGCTGCTAAGTTTGAAAAAAATGTTCACATCTGCTTTTTGTTTATCTTCATTGTTTAGTTAGATTTTCTGTCAGATGTTAGGAAAAAGGCAGCCCATATTCATACTAATGTGAGCCTGGCTAATGGCTCTTTAACCCTCTCAGAGGGGGATATACATTTTAAAAGGATTAATAAGCTAATTCTCTTAATTGGTAGAATTTCACCTGAACAAAATTAGTTGTAACCAATTTAAAAAATGTGGGGAGCTTTCCTATACACTAATGATGAACTAACAGAAAGAGAAATCAGAAAAACAATTCCATTCACAATTGCATCAAAAAGAATTAAATACTTAGGAATAAACCTAACAAAGGAAGTGAAAGACCTGTACTCTGAAAACTACAAGACACTCCTAAGAGAAATTAAAGAGGACACTAACAAATGGAAATGCATCCCATGCTCTTGGCTAGGAAGAATAAATATTGTCAAAATGGCTATACTACCTAAAGCAATCTACAGATTCAATGCAATCCCTATCAAACTACCAACAGCTTTCTTCAATGAACTGGAACAAATAATTCTAAAATTCATATGGAACCACAAAAGACCCCGAATAGCCAAAGCAATCCTGAGAAGGAGGAATAAAACAGGGGGAATTACACTCCCTGACTTCAAGCTCTACTACAAAGCCACAGTAATCAAGACAATTTGGTATTGGCACAAAACAGACCCACAGACCAGTGGAACAGAATAGAAAATCCAAACATTAACCCAAACATATACAGTCAATTAATATTTGATAAAGGAGCCTTGGATATACAATGGGGAGATGACAGCCTCTTCAGCAGCTGGTGTTGGAAAAACTGGACAGCTACATGTAAGAGAATGAAACTGGACTACTGTCTAGCCCCATACACAAAGGTAAACTCAAGGTGGATCAAAGACCTGAATGTAAGTCATGAAACCATAAAACTCTTAGAAAAAAACATAGGCAAAAATCTATTGGACATAAACATGAGCAACTTCTTCATGAACATATCTCCCCGGGCAAGGGAAACAAAAGCAAAAATGAACAAGTGGGACTATATCAAGCTGAAAAGCTTCTGTACAGCAAAGGACACCATCAGTAGAACAAAAAGACATCCTACAGTATGGGAGAATATATTCATAAAAAACGTATCTGATAAAGGGTTGACATCCAAAATATATAAAGAACTCATGCACCTTAACAAACAGAAACCAAATAATCCAATTAAGAAGTGGGCAGAGGACATGAATAGACACTTCTCCAAAGAAGAAATTCAGATGGCCAACAGGCACATGAAAAGATGCTCCACATCGCTAATCATCAGAGAAATGCAGATTAAAACCACAATGAGATATCACCTCACACCAGTGAGGATGGCCAACATCCAAAACACAAACAACAACAAATGTTGGCGAGGATGTGGAGAAAAGGGAACCCTCCTACACTGCTGGTGGGAATGCAAATTAGTTCAACCATTGTGGAAAGCAGTATGGAGGTTCCTCAAAAAACTCAAAATAGAAATACCATTTGACCCAGGAATTCCACTCCTAGGAATTTACCCTAAGAATGCAGCAGCCCAGTTTGAAAAAGACAGATGCACCCCTATGTTTATTGCAGCACTATTTACAATAGCCAAGAAATGGAAGCAACCTAAGTGTCCATCAGTAGATGAATGGATAAAGAAGAGGTGGTACATATACACAATGGAATATTATTCAGCCATAAGAAGAAAACAAATCCTACCATTTGCAACAACATGGATGGAGCTAGAGGGTATTATGCTCAGTGAAATAAGCCAAGCCGAAAAAGACAAGTATCAAATGATTTCACTCATATGTGGAGTATAAGAACAAAGAAAAAATACTGAAGGAACAAAACAGCAGCAGACTCACAGAACCCAAGAACGGACTAATAGTTACCAAAGGGAAAGGGACTGGGGAAAATGGGCGGGAAGGGAGGGATAAGAGGGAAAAAGGGGCATTACGATTAGCAGATGTAATGTTGGGGGGGCACGGGGAGGGCAGTACAACTCAGAGAAGACAAGTAGTGATTCTATAGCATCTCACTACGCTGATGGACAGTGACTGTAATGGGGTTGGTGGGGGGGACCTGATGAAGGGGTAGTTTAATAACCGTAATATTGCACATGTAATTGTAGATTAATGATAATAAAATAAATTATATTAATAAAATGTGGGGAAAATAATTGACGTTAGGCTTACTAATATATAGGCAAGCTGTTTCAGCTTGAGCACTTATTTCCAGGATTGGGTCTTTTCAGGAGTCCTTCTTTTTTCTGAACTTCCAGGTTTTCTAAATAACTCCGGCTAACTTGTTGATTCTGTTAAATCGTTGGATAAGGAAGCAGAGGCTCAAGTTTAATAATCTGTCTAATAAATTCAGCCTTTTCTAATAAAGGTCAATGCAGGTTCTTACTGAAAATAGTTTTAGGTTGCATTAACAAATATATAGTCACACATATTCAAGACACTCTTGTATCCACAGGTTGCTCTGCTGTGCTCCATCTCCTTCTCCTAAAGATGCATCCTGACTTATCTCCACACTTGCACACTGAAGAATGCAACGTCTTGATTAACTTGCTTAAGGAATGTCACAAAAATGTAAGAGATCCGAAAAATGACCATAAAGCAAAAACAACACTTAGGCACAACACACTGATGTAAAGTGTTCTCTCCATTAATGGAAGGAAATAGTAATATCTCATTAGTGGATCTCAGTTTGGTAAAGATCAGCACGTGATGCTTATGATTTTTCAGAAACCATCTCCTTTCGTGATTAGTAAAAATCGAGAATGATCATTTGTTAGAGAACTTCTGAAATGATATATAAAGGTTAGAATCCATGTTCTTAAATAAAATACTTTCCCTTTCCTAATTATGGGGTTGCTAAAACAAAATTTTGTTCTGCTCTGACTCTTCCGATCATAATGGAATTATTCTAAGAATTTTCTCTTTCTTGCTGTTTACAATTCTGTGTTTTAAAGGAAATTGAAACTTTTTATAATTAGATGTTAAATAGATTTAAATTATGATTGGCCTAAGTTGACAGGTTTATTTAATACTGTGGAATGGAAATAAATTCCATGGTTAAAATCAAAATAGAAAAGCCCATTTTGGCAATGTATTAAATTAAGCTGATATTTTTACAGATATCAAATATTTACCTTTTCTATGTATTTGATGCATGAGACAGTTGTAAGGAGCATTTGTGTTTTTAACTTTGCATGATACATCATTTTCTTCATAATATTCATAAACTGTAGATATATCAAGTTATAGTAATAGTAAACATCATTTAAATGAGTAAAATTTTAAGACTTCAAATAAGGTAGTAATAACCATGACCTGTGAAGTCAGGTGTTTTTACCGGTTCATAGTGTTGCTGATGACAATATACTTTAGGCAAACTATTTTCACCATACATGTAGATCAAGAATTAATGTAAGTCTTTTTAACTTAAGCCATTTTATGAGTGTGTAGCAGTGTCCTTTTTGATTTTAGTATTTCCCTGATGGTTAGTGATTTTGAGCATCTTTTCGTGTACTTCTTGGCCATTCACATAAAGTCTTTTGCCTGAATTTAAAAGTTGGGTTGTTTGTATTACTTCCTTGTAAGGATTCTTTTTATTATTTGGCCTAACAAGTCCTTTGTCTGGTAAGTATATTGTGAATATTTTCTTCTAGTCTGTGGCATCCTTCTTCATTTTCCTAAGGATGTATTTCCAAGAGCATTTTGTAGGTTTGAAGAAGTCTTATTTGTCAGTTTTTTCTTTTACTGTTTGTGTTTTTCATGCTCTAGGGGTCTTTGTGTATTTCCTGGTCACAAAGATTTTCTCCTGTTTTTTCTTGTGGAAGTTTTATAGCTTTTACATTTAGGCCTGTGATTCATTTCATTGAATTTTTGCATATGGTGTGAGGTGTGAGTCAAGATTTCTTTCTTTGCCTCTGGATACTTGGTTATGCCAACACCATTTGTGAAGAGGCTGTCCTTTCCCCACTAAGTGACCTGGGTGCCTTTGTCACAGTTCGACCATGTATGAGTGGTTCTAATTCTGGACTCTCTACTTTGTACTACTGATTTATATGTCTGTTCTCAATACCGGTTAATTCCAGTGTTATCTTACTGGGGCCAACCTAGTCCCATGACTAGTTTGTCTTCTTCTCTGTCCTAATTTACTTCCCACATTGCATCTAGAGTGATCTCTAAACATAAGTTTAATCGTTGTTCCCTTTTAATGGCTCCTTTTGCCTAGAGAATAAAATAGACATTTTTTACTTTGTGTTTCGAGGCCTTCATGTCTTCTACTTACCTCTGGGGCTCACCACTCTCCTGCAGCTCCCTCCCGCCCTTTGTTCCTGCATGTTCTTTTCTTCAGTTGTACTGGAGCATTTTTCTCCCTTCTAATCCTTTGTACTTGCTGTTTCCTTTGCTTAACTTAGAACCTTCCTCACTGTCTCCACTTCAGTCTCCTAGCTCAGGTTTTATTCTGCAGGTTTTATTCAGCCTAATATGTCATTTCATTTTCCTTTTCTCCTTTCCTGGCCAGGATTCTCTTGGTATAGTCACTCTGTACTCCAGTAACATCATACGTAAAACATTTCCTACTTTATGGCCGCTGTTCTCACCCTTTTTTGGTCTCAGGGCTCCTTTATACTCAACAATTATTGAGGACCCCAAGAGCTTTTGTTCCTGTGGGCTATATCTGGCAATATTTACTGAATTAGAACTTAAAACTGAGAAATTTTTAAGTATTAATTTACTAAAAAATACAATAATAAGCCCATTACAGGTGAAGAGTGACATTGCTTTTGCGTTTTTGACAGTCTCCTTTATGTCTGGCTTCGTAGAATATACTGGGTTCTCATATCTGTCTCTATATTCAATCTGTGGTAATATTATACACTGGAAAATTTTACTGTATCCCTGTGAAGGGATGAGAGTGAGAGAAACAAATGAGATCTTTGATTATTGGGGAAATAGTTTTTACTTTGTGTGTACCCAGAAAAGGTCTTGGGTGTCCCTGGACTACACTTTGAGAACCACTGCTTTATAGTAACCACTTAATTGTTTGTCTCTTCCCTCTGTGAGAGTAGGGTCCAGGTCCATCTTGCTCGCTACTGTATCCTTTGTGCCTGGGACATTGCAGTCAAGACATGGATCAGTTGATTCATTTATTCACTCAATTGCTCAGCCGATTTGGTTCTCTAGAAACAGATATCAGGTACTAGAGGCTTATGCCATGTGTATGCAGGAGAATTGCAGTCCATGGGCATTTCTTTTATCAGTTCCACTGGGGCATTTTGGGTCTGTTTTCATATAAAGCCACAAGAGTATAATACTCATTTGGGCCTAATGTTGAAGTGAAAGCAAAATACAAATTAGTTTTTGTCTTGGATTAAAAAATGTGTATGTATATGGGATGATATAAATAATTATAAACTAAACTCTGAAATACCACCTTGTATTCTAAAAGTCTAATCCTTTCTGTTAATTCCCCTTGATGAGAAGTTATGTGAAAACTCATGGTCCCTGTTTGTTGTCAAGGATGTAGTTTAAGAAAAATACACAGGAAATGTTTATTCTGAAAATGTCATTGGGTAACAAGTAGGAAATTTCAGTCTACCTGAAATGCTTGCCAGAAAAACTGACCATTTATTTGGTGTGGGCCGGAAAAGTACATTTAAAGCGGCAGAAAAAAAAGAAATAGCATGAGGCATAGCTTACTAATTATGTGTTGTCTGGTTTCCATGAAAGCCTTAAATTAGAGAGAAAAAGAAGAGATATGCTTATTATTACAACTACAAGTTCAGTGTTTATGGCATGTCATTATAAGACATGCTTTCTGACCACCCTTAAAAATCAGGGTGTGCAAACACACTAATGATGCCCTACCAAGATTCCCATTCTTGACTTCGGTCTTCATCTTTATCTGCTTTGGAGCACACATAGTTTTTGCCGTGAGAATAGTCATAAGACTTGAAATCACTAAGATACTTTTATTTTTGTTTTCCAAACAAAGCAGACTTTGAACTTCAGAAATAGATTTCCTTATATTTTGAATTAGTGGCTTATTTATATGGTCCATATAGGCTATCTAATAATAGTGTTAATGTGTTTCTGATGTATTTTGATGACATTTTGAATGGAGGCAAATGAGAAAATGGCTTTGACACCAAGCATTTATTAAGTGTGCTCTTAAAGGGACAGAGTGCTCTTAAAGGAAGTTACTCGCCATGCTAGTGTGGTTGCCCTGCACTTTGACATCACTTCCTGTGATAGAGGATGGGCTGTGCTGTGACTTCAACATGTCCTCAAAGGAGTGTTTTGGAAATAAAATTGTTTACACTCTTTCATTGTGGACTTTTGGCTTGGTTAATAGGCTTTCCTATTAAACAAGTTTTTTTATTTTTCATTTCTACTTATAGAACATTCATCCCTCCTTTTTAGGAAGGCTTGGATAAGCCTGTTTATTTTTATGTTTTAAACTTGTGATTTAACTGTTTGCCTATTAATAAGGTAACACATTAAACCCATTTCTATAGGTATAAGTACTTCTGTGTGCCAGAGACCTTAGCATATTATGGGATGAAATATTTTACCTCTTTTCTTCCTTTTAGCACAGCTTTCTGAAATTTTTTGGTCATTGCAATGATCTAGATCGGGAGATGAGAAAATGCTTGAAGAATGAGGTAAGAAAAAATGTTAGCAGAAATGGTTGAACAAAAGAACAAAACATTTTGGAACAATATTATATGTTATAAATTTTTTTCCAGATTTTAGTATGACAGAGAAAACTGATGTTATGTATATATGTCCTCCCCTAAAACCAAGAGGAGAAATGAAAGCTTCCTGTGGGGACAGTTTCAGACACTACCATTATTTTGCATGCACATAAATGAAAGCAACTTCCTTATTATAATCACTGTAACTCCTCTGGATGAACTTTGATGAGGAATTGAATCTCTGTTCAGTAGAAAGATTAATGTCAGTCAGCTATTAGCTGTAGTAGGTAACTAAAACTGTGGGTCTCAGTTTTCCTTATGTAACATGGGGAAGCTAGACTTCGGCTCTTAACCAGCTTTAAATTTTCGAATTTCTTTATAATTATGGTATGTTCAAGCCATAGGGATCTAGTTTGACATGTTTGGGAAGACTCATTTCCTGAGTCCAGTTTTAGGTATGACTTAGACTTGGGCAAATAGCCAAAGTACCTACTCCATTGTCTTTTTACAGATACTGCTTATTAAGCAGAGTGCATTTTAAATTTTGAGAAGAAAATTCCATTTCTGTTCTGTACCTCAGATGTTTTATGTCCAGAACCTTTAAAAATAGATAGCTACTAAAAATCTGTTTTCCAGTTTTCTTTGACCTTCTGTACTTTTGAACATTTTTTCCCTGTAAGCTTCATATTGAAAGGTATTAGATAAAATTTGAAGCTGTCCAACATCGTTCATTTTTTGTATTTTCCCCTTAGGGCTTTTATTTTTTTTCCTAGAATCCCTTTCCAGTGTCTTTACTGTTTGAAGAACTTTCTGTGGTTTTGAATTAAGGGTGATAATTTTCTTTGTGAGCACAAGCGTGTATATGTACAAGGGTTTTAAACTGATTTTTTAAAATAATTTGTTTTATTATCACTAATCTACAATTACATGTTCAATATTATGGCTATCAAACTACCCCTTCATCAGGTCCCCCCCACCAACCCCATTACAGTCACTGTCCATCAGCGTAGTGAGATGATACAGAATCACTACTTGTCTTCTCTGAGTTGTACTGCCCTCCCCCTGCGCCCCCAACATTATATCTGCTAATCGTAATGCCCCTTTTTCCCTCTTATCCCTCCCTTCCCGCCCATTTTCCCCAGTCCCTTTCCCTTTGGTAACTATTAGTCCGTTCTTGGGTTCTGTGAGTCTGCTGCTGTTTTGTTCCTTCAGTTTTTTCTTTGTTCTTATACTCCACATATGAGTGAAATCATTTGATACTTGTCTTTTTCGGCTTGGCTTATTTCACTGAGCATAATACCCTCTAGCTCCATCCATGTTGTTGCAAATGGTAGGATTTGTTTTCTTCTTATGGCTGAATAATATTCCATTGTGTATATGTACCACATCTTCTTTATCCATTCATCTACTGATGGACACTTAGGTTGCTTCCATTTCTTGGCTATTGTAAATAGTGCTGCGATAAACATAGGGGTGCATCTGTCTTTTTCAAATTGGGCTGCTGCATTCTTAGGGTAAATTCCTAGGAGTGGGAATTCCTGGGTCAAATGGTATTTCTATTTTGAGTTTTTTGAGGAACCTCCATACTGCTTTCCACAATGGTTGAACTAATTTGCAGTCCCACCAGCAGTGTAGGAGGGTTCCCTTTTCTCCACATCCTCGCCAACATTTGTTGTTGTTTGTGTTTTGGATGTTGGCCATCCTCACTGGTGTGAGGTGATATCTCATTGTGGTTTTAATCTGCATTTCTCTGATGATTAGCGATGTGGAGCATCTTTTCATGTGCCTGTTGGCCATCTGAATTTCTTCTTTGGAGAAGTGTCTATTCATGTCCTCTGCCCATTTCTTAATTGGATTATTTGCTTTCTGTTTGTTAAGGTGCATGAGTTCTTTATATATTTTGGATGTCAACCCTTTATCAGATATGTTTTTTATGAATATATTCTCCCAAACTGTAGGATGTCTTTTTGTTCTACTGATGGTGTCCTTTGCTGTACAGAAGCTTTTCAGCTTGATATAGTCCCACTTGTTCATTTTTGCTTTTGTTTCCCTTGCCCGGGGACATATGTTCATGAAGAAGTCGCTCATGTTTATGTCCAATAGATTTTTGCCTATGTTTTTTTCTAAGAGTTTTATGGTTTCATGACTTACATTCAGGTCTTTGATCCACCTTGAGTTTACCTTTGTGTATGGGGCTAGAGAGTAGTCCAGTTTCATTCTCTTACATGTAGCTGTCCAGTTTTTCCAACACCAGCTGCTGAAGAGGATGTCATCTCCCCATTGTATATCCAAGGCACTTTTATCAAATATTAATTGACTGTATATGTTTGGGTTAATGTTTGGATTTTCTATTCTGTTCCACTGGTCTGTGGGTCTGTTTTTGTGCCAATACCAAGTTGTCTTGATTACTGTGGCTTTGTAGTAGAGCTTGAAGTCAGGGAGTGTAATTCCCCCTGTTTTATTCCTCCTTCTCAGGATTGCTTTGGCTATTCGGGGTCTTTTGTGGTTCCATATGAATTTTAGAATTATTTGTTCCAGTTCATTGAAGAAAGCTGTTGGTAGTTTGATAGGGATTGCATTGAATCTGTAGATTGCTTTAGGTAGTATAGCCATTTTGACAATATTTATTCTTCCTAGCCAAGAGCATGGGATGCATTTCCATTTGTTAGTGTCCTCTTTAATTTCTCTTAGGAGTGTCTTGTAGTTTTCAGAGTACAGGTCTTTCACTTCCTTCGTTAGGTTTATTCCTAGGTATTTTATTCTTTTTGATGCAATTGTGAATGGAATTGTTTTTCTGATTTCTCTTTCTGTTAGTTCATCGTTAGTGTATAGGAAAGCAACAGATTTCTGTGTGTTAATTTTGTATCCTGCAACTTTGCTGAATTCAGATATTAGTTCTAGTAGTTTTGGAGTGGAGTCTTTAGGGTTTTTTATGTACAGTATCATGTCATCTGCAAATAGTGACAATTTGACTTCTTCTTTACCAATCTGGATGCCTTGTATGTATTTGTTTTGTCTGATTGCCATGGCTAGGACCTCCAGTACTATGTTGAATAACAGTGGAGAGAGTGGGCATCCCTGTCTTGTTCCCGATCTTAGATGAAAAGCTTTCAGCGTCTCGCTATTAAGTATGATGTTAGCTGTGGGTTTGTCATATATAGCCTTTATGATGTTGAGGTACTTGCCGTCTATACCCATTTTGTTGAGAGTTTTAATTAGGAATGGATGCTGAATTTTGTCAAATGCTTTTTCAGCATCTATGGAGATGATCATGTGGTTTTTGTTCGTCTTTTTGTTGATGTGGTGAATGATGTTGATGGATTTTCGAATGTTGTACCATCCTTGCATCCCTGGGATGAATCCCACTTGATCATGGTGTATGATCCTCTTGATGTATTTTTGAATTCGGTTTTGCTAATATTTTGTTGAGTATTTTTGCATCTACGTTCATCAGGGATATTGGTCTGTAATTTTCTTTTTGGTGAGGTCTTTGCCCGGTTTTGGTAT
>JAVSCE010011705.1:0-21871 GCA_032199065.1 Smutsia gigantea | reverse complement strand
GGGTTACTGCACTTATTTGAAATTATTAAAGAGCAGTGCAAGACAATACACTATAAATACTAGCTTATAGGAAACAGACTGAAATGCCTTAGATATCCCAAAAAGGGAAATTTTCCATTGGCCTGGCTTTGACCCAGAGAGCTTCATCAGATTTGTGGGTCTTGAACCAAGCATGTAAGGAAAAGTAAAAATTTAAATAACAGGGAAACGGAATTTCTAGAAGACAGAAGGGTATAAACAAAAGAGATGAAAATAGAATGGATATTGTGTGTGTGTTTATTGACTGACGAGTAGTAAGTTCATATTGGAGAATGATAGAATGAGCCTGAAAAGGTGAAGGAGAGCCACTTGATGGAGCAGCTGGAATGTCAGACTAGGGAGTTAGACTATCCTGTGGACTGAAGTCCCCAGTCTTATAGCAGGAAGGAATAACAATTTTCTTTAGTCTTTTTCTCCCTTCTTAGTTTCTGTGTGGTACTGCAGAAGTCCAGAGGATGGAGCAAGTACTGTGGTTTGGAATGTTTGGGCATAGATGATTATTGTACTGACTGTGGAAGACATGGCTTCAAATGAGCGATCATAGGTTTGGGTTCCCACTATGTGTGAAGTGTCAGAAATAAAAAGACAAATAAGACGTGAGGCTGCACCCATGTAGCTCGTTTAAATTAGTGGGAGACAAACAGTAATTACAGTGCAATGTGAGAAGGTTATGGAATTACAGCCAAAAGGGTAATTGGGGATGGGATGTGTCAAGGGAATGTGTCATAGAAAAGGTAACCTGAACTGGGTATGAAGGGTGAGTGAGAGGAGGCTTTCCAGGCAGAAGAAATTATGTATTCAAAGATGCTGAAATAGAAAAAGATTTGTTCTACTTGGGAGGAGTGCATGGATGAGGGGAAGGAAATGGCAGTAGCAGGAAATAAATTGATTGGCTGGATTAGACTGTGAATAAGTGGGCATGTTAATGAAATTGGAGATTTTATACATCTGGTTCTTAGCCTTCTTTCTGCCTCCAGGCTATTGCTGCATACAAAAATCACTCATCAGTAATCATCAGTAATTGATAGGGAGACGGGTTAAGAGAAGCAAGGTAGGATAGAGCAGTGTTCTTAAAGTGAGCCAGGGCTTCTAGAAGTCAAAACTATTTTCATAATAATACTAAGCTGTTATTTGCCTTTTTCACACTGAATCTCTCAACAAGTTTCAGTGGAGATTTCCAGGCTTCATGATGTGTAATGGCATCATTGCACTGACAGTTAGTGGAATGTATGCCTGGGTATTCTTGTGTTTAAATTTTTTCTCAATTTTCATTTCCAGTACAGTAAATGTTAATATGTATAACCCTTGTAGTCAAAAGCTCTGTGAGGTCCTCAATAATTTTTAGGGCTGTAGTGGGTCCTGACACCAAGAAGTTTGAGGAATGCTATAGTAGAGAAAACAATAAATAGGGTATAAATGTAGTTGTCAAATTTCAGAGGACCCATCACTAGGAGGTGTTTAGATTTTATATATAGCTGATAACAAGGAGCTATTATAATTTACTGGACAGAGGAATGACATGATGAAAGTAGTCTTTTTGTTGAAATTAGATCAGAGGTAAGATTGCAGTGAGCATAGCAGGAAGAATTGATGAGCATAGCTCTTTCAGATGGGGAATTTTTTGCCCTTTCTGTTTGATGAGGGTAATGTAGCCTAACCGATGAACTGATCCCTAACTGGATACAGGAAATGAAAGAGATGACAGCACTTTTTCTAATCTGGGTGATAGAGATTGCTTGGGTCATTCAAAAGGTAGAGAAGGTGTTTAGTTGGGAAAGTTGATGTCAAAGTTTGGTTGTGTCAGGTGGAAATGTCTGATAGTGGGACATAAAGTATAAATGTTCAATATGCCACTGGAAGCATGGCGTGGGTCTCAGGAAAGAGGTCAAGAGTATAGAGAAAAAACCTGATGAAGGGGTAGTTTAATAACCGTAATATTGCACATGTAATTGTAGATTAATGATAATAAAATAAATTATATTTTAAAAAAAGAGTATAGAGAAAAATTGGATTAAGGAATTGTTGCGTAGATGTAAGTATGGTAGCTATGAGAATAAATTCTCCATAGAGGGTGGTGAGCAAGAGTTCTCAACTCTTTTCCATCCCAATATATATGAACTACAAATTGCCATTACAAACATCCTTGCTATCCCCCATCTATTTCCCCACTCCCTCTTACACTCCTTTCTCCAGCAGACACAGAGAAAACAGGAGTAAAGATTAAACTTGGTGGGGGGAGGGGAATGCTAAACATTTAGGGTGAGAGAGTGCAAAAGAAACCAGTATAGGCACAATTTGAGATGGGAATGAGAACTAGAAAGAGGACACTGTCATGACAGTAGTCCAGGAGAGAGGCTGTAAAAAAAAAAAGTGGTCAGTTATCATTTTTGAATGCAATAGCCTCAGGAGCTGCTGGAGTAGGAAAGATATTGCCAAAAAGGATATGTGTGAGGACAGGGTTGCTTAAAAGTCAGGAAAATATGGGCCCTCTCAGAAGAGGTGGTCAAGTTCTCTTCAGAAGAAGGGAATAATAACCTCATTTTCTGAAGGAATGGAAGGAAGAGGACAGGGAAGATACAGAGACAAGGTTACTGTTAAGATAGAGAGGTAGATGGTAAGTGAGGCCTCCTAATTTTGACACAGTAACAATTTACCTCACCGATCATAACTATCCAATTCGTCAATAATTAAGAAGGAGAGGGGTTGTAAAGTTTGAGGGGTGAATTTTGTGAGAAAGGTACATTGTATTTTAAAAACGTTCTAATCTCATTGGAATACCTAGGAATTTGAGGTATAAGTGGAAAGTAAAAAGTAGCAGTGGATAAATTGGGGTATTCTTTATAAACTTAGTTTATCAATTTTGGTTTGTTTTTGTTTTTTCCCCAGGAGTTCTGTTATACCTGGAATAGCAGGAAGAATAGCTGGTTGGGGTTATCAGGGATTGGGCTTTTCAAGGTTTGATTCATGAAGAGTTAATGGAATTAGAGTTGAAAGTGAAACAATTGATCATCTCTTTTGGGGGAGGATGAAGTAATGAGGACAATCCATAAACTGAATATATTGGGAGGATTTGAGGGATTCAGAGGATGTAAGTGCTGTGGTTCTGGATTCAGTTAGAAATGTTTTAGTTTTAAATGAGAAGTATTGGTTTAGGACTGATGGAGAGTAAGCAATCATTCATAATCAATGAAACAGTTGAGCTGTGATTATCTGATGGATCAAGGAAGAAAGAAATTTGTTCATTAAATTTAATTCAAGCTCAAATTTCTAATTTTGTTTAACTGGCAGCAGGTAAAAAATTTTTTTTAATTAAGGTATCATGGATATACAATCTTATGAAGGTTTTACATGAACAGCATTGTGGTTTCAACATTCACCCATATATCAAGTCCCCTCCCCCCACCCCATTGCAGTCACTGTCCATCAGGGTAGTAAGATGCTGTAGAATCACTACTTGTCTTCATGCTGTACTGCCTTCTCCATGACCTACCTTTATTGTGTGTGCTAATTATAATGCCCCTTAATCCCCTTCTCCCTCCCTCCCTCCCTAATCCCTTCCCTTTGTTAACTGCTAGTCCCTTCTTGGCATCTGTGAGTCTGCCTTCAGTTTTATTCCTTCTGTTTTGCTTTTTTGTTACACAAATGAGTGAAAGCGTTTGATATTTGGTTTCTCTGCCTGGTTTATTTCACTGATCATACCCTCTAGCTCCATCCGTGTTGTTGCAAATGGTAGGATTTGTTTTCTTCTCATGGCTGAATAATATTCCATTGTGTGTATGTACTGTACCACCTCTTCTTTATCCATTCATCTACTGATAGACACTTAGTTTGCTTCCATATCTTGGCTATTATAAATAGTGGCACCAGATAAATTTACCCAACTTTATGTTTGGAATACAGTTTCACTTTGCTTCTTTACTTTAGAATATTTGGTGTTTTATAGTTTTTCTTTAGTCTTTCATTTTATCTGAAACAATGCCATTTTTTAGGTATATTTGAGGGTTGTAGTCCGTTTAATTAGATGTGTTTAAAAATCTACGTGTCAGAAGATAATTAAAATATAAAATTTAGTTTCTAATGATACTGTCCTTATGTTACAATGTTGAAGCTGAGTGATGAGTACTTGAAAATTCACTGTGCTGTTATTTTTCTACTTTTGCTTATGAAAGATTTTTAAGTTTCTGCCTTAATATTTTTATGTTTATGAAGGTACTACTTTATAGATGGAGTCCCTATTTTATAATACTTTGTTTTCTTATAGAAAGGTTTTTACAGATTCTGAGGCCCACACACTCAATATAACTTATATTGTATATCATGATAGAGGACATAGAGTATTATAATATTTAATGGTTATGTAGCTAATCATTATGTAGCATTTTAGTAGAAGAATGAAAGTACTGTTCTGATTTAAGATGCTAAAAGCATATCTCCTCTCCTCCCTAGCTCTTTTGGGTGGGAAATTCTTTTCCCCCTCTTTCTTTGCTTAGTCAAAGCTGAGATCACCTCCTACACCAAGTCAAGGGAGGAAAAATTAGTACTTTCTGTCTCTACTACCATTACCCTAGTTCAGGCCACCTTCATCTCTTACCTGGACTACTTCTGTTGCCTTCTAAATGATCTCTTGTCATATCCTATTCCCATCTATCTTTCAAGCAATTAATATAAAACTAATTTAAAAACTGTCAGTTTTTCTCTGGGTAGATTTTTTAGCATGGTAAGCATGCTGTACTTCTTAATATGTACTTAAATATAAGTCCAGTGAATTTTGAACTAAAGATGTCTTCTTTTGCTACTAAATCTTTTACTGGTAAATTTCAATATAACAACATTCTTTATTGCATGTAAAATAAGACATTCTTGAAAATCTAATATGTGTGGATATATCTTCAGTTTCTTTAGTTTTAAATAAGCCTCATTTTTACTCTGAGGCTGGCGTCTAAATTATGATTAAAAATCAATGGTGAAAGTGTTTCCAATTGGTCTAAGTGGAAAGTTGTCTTTTATATAATTTTCCTGATTTGAAATACTAATGGCAAGTAGAAAGCCAGTTAGATTTACTAAGAAGTCTGGCTTTAATATTTTTAAGTACAGCAATTATTCTTAATAAATGAATAGTACATATAAGAAATCAGATTATAAAGCATAGTATATAACAGCTTATTATACATCTTTATTTGCTGTAGCCAGAATTAAAGGAATGTTGAAAGGAGCCTTAAGTTTTTAAATCCTTATTTTGAAAAAAAGGTGTATTTCTTCCCTTCGATTTCCATTAATTATACATACAGTATTTACAAAAAAATAATTTCTTTACAATTTCAACTAAAAATTCATGAATGCTATATGATTTACTGCATATTCAAAATTAATGAATTTTGAACTAAGAAGAAATTGTATTATTTAGTTGGTCCATTTTACCATACATAAATAATGTAAAAATAGACTGAAGCACAGGAATTAAATAATTCATGTACAAATTAAAACTGGTTATCTGAATTCCAACTAAACTTTCTGTTTGAATGTCAAAGTAAACTTCTCAGTTCTGCAAGAGACATCATTTTCTTCTACCAACTTATCTTCCCTTACCAAATTTCTTATTTTTATTGATTATGTGGATCTCAATTTTTAGTCTTCTAAGCCTTAGAGTCTTAAATTATTCTTCCCCTATCATCCTCAGTGGTCCACTTTTCATTGATCACAAAGTTCTGCATTTGAAATAGGATTTCACTTTCTTTCAAGGGATTTTGCTGTTTTTAAAAGTCTATAAATACTGGTATAATGGAAAGCTTTGGAGTCAGATCTCAATTCCTATCACAGCTCTGCTATTTTGGGCAAATTAATTTTTTTATTTATTCTTTGAATGAAAGTAATAATGCCTGCATCATAGAATTGTTGTGGATTAAGGGTAGCGTGCATATTAAATGGCAATTAGTAGTTCAATAAATTAAAATTTTTCTTCCTGAGTTTCCTAAACAGCAGAGACTGGCAAATACTCAATTTTTTAATCTCCTCAAATATCCCTCGAAATTGAAAGAGGCATTAGAATTCAAACTGTGTATTTCTTGAGTACTTGTTTATTGGCATTCTAATTAAACATTTAATAATGTTCTGTGACTGGTCATTTTTGTACTTAACATCACCTATATAAACTGCTTCTTATTAATTATTACAGGTACCCTGCATTTCTCTCAGAATATCAAAATCATAGGTATCATAATCTTGTCACTTTTGGGATGTTTTACATTCCTGTTTAAGATTTTATGAATTACTTTAAACAAAGGTTTTGTTGTTTTTATTTTTGGTCTTGTGGGTCTATTCTCAAATGCATTTCACTCTTCAAATGAGTAAGAATTACAGAATCATTGGGGTGAATTAGTGAGATTTTACCTACAGTTGAATATTTGGAATTGGAATAGCTATTTCCTTTTGTTAAGATAAGTATTCTTGCTGTATTTATAATATTAATTTGCTCAGGGAATCCAGTTAATACAATAAAATATTATTTATAGGATAGGGCATAATTTATTTTCCTAGATAATAAAAACTTCATTTTATTTGGACTCTGTTAATTTAAAACTATTTGTTAATGTGTACTGAGAGGCTTTGCTCAAATTTTAGGAAGAATACTTAAAGTACTTAAGAGAGTAACTTCCAAGTGTCTTGTATACATTTAAGTACTAATTTACTTATAAACAGTATGTTACAGATTATTACTAAAAGAGGACCACCTGAGAACCTAGGTCATGCTTCATTTGTTTTTTTTTTTTTGTAAAATTTAAAATTTAGTGATTCAGACAAAATACCACAGTTTTCATTCTACATTCTTAGCTAGTTTTTTTCATAGCCTATTTCTTCTTTAATAAAATCTAAAGAGACAAAGCAGTGCAAGTCTTAGAATCATTAACAAAACCTTTGGCACTTGCTTTTGGGGTAATGGTGCTACAGGAAAGCAAAAGAGAGAAGCAAGCTTTTTAAAGATCATTCTGTGGTTAAAAAAAGTTAAGATTTATCAGGGAAATGCAAATTAAAACCACAATGACATATCACCTCACACCAGTTAGGATGGCCAACATAGAAAAGACTAGTAACAATAAATACTGATGAGGATGCAGAGAAAGGGGAACCCTCCTACACTGCTGGTGGGAATGTAAACTAGTTCAACCATTGTGGAAAGCAATATGGAGGTTCCTCAAAAAATGAAAAATAGAAATACCATTTGACCGAGGAATTCCACTCCTAGGAATTTACCCAAAGAAAACAACTTCTCAGATTCAAAAAGACATATGCACCCCTGTTTATCACAGTACTATTTACAGTAGCCAAGATATGGACGTAACCTAAGTGTCCATCAGTAGATGAATGGATAAAGAAGATGTGGTACATATACACAATGGAATACTATTCAGCCATAAGAAAGAAACAAATCCTATCATTTGCAACAACATGGGTGGAGCTAGAGGGTATTATGCTCAGTGAAATAAGTCAGGTAGGGAAAGCAAATACCAAATGATTTTTCTCACATGTGGAGTATAACAATGAAGCAAAACTGAAGGAACAAAATAGCAGCAGACTCACAGACTCCGAAGAAGGGACTAGTGGTTACCAAAGGGGAGGGGTGGGGGAGGGCGGGTTGTAAGGGACGGAGAAGGGGATTGTGGGGTATCATGATTGGTGCACACGGTGTGTGTGGGGTCATGGGGAAGACAGCGTAGCTCAGAGAAGACAAATAGGGACTCCATTGCATCTTACTACACTGATGGACAGTGACTGCAATGGGGTACGGGGTACTCGATAATAAGGGTGAATGTAATAACCACATTGTTTTTCTTGTGAAACCTTCATTAGAGTGTATATCAGTGATACCTTAATAAAAAAAAAGTTAAGATTTGTTGATGGCTCCAAAGTATTAGTGAAAGGCAGACATTTCTTCACTATTACATTCTTTTGTCTCTAGTTTTAATGAATATCCAGAATATTGGCTAAAATTCAGGAACTGAATATACCACTGAGTATGCTTGTAAATAAGTCAGTTAAAATATTTGCATGTTTGTTGTCCCACTACTAAAATCATTACAGAGGTTGTCATTTCCTATTTCAAATATCTGAAGCAAGATTTGGTAGGCAGTTGTTATTATTTGGAAATTTGAAGCCTAAACACTTAAATCATATCTTTAGAAATCTAGGATTTTAGAGTGTATTTTCCAAATACATATACTTGTTAGTTCCTTTGTTTCTTATTTTGACAATTTTATATTAGTGTTACTACATTAACCAAAGTAGAGAATAAGCTACTTGTTTATGGAATTTTCTGGTGAATATATTTCTGAGTGAATCTGCCTCGAATAAAAGAATGTATAGGTCTTATTTATGAAACATTGTTTAGTGTAAATGGGACTTTCAGATTGGTCAGACAATTGTTCAGAATATAAACATTCACAGTGAGTATAAACGTACTCGTTTAAGTATCAGACCTTCAAAAGTGGTACTAAAACACCTTGATAAAATATGACATAATAACAGTTAAAGTTATCTGAAGCAGGGATCAGCAAACTTTTCCTGTAAAGGACCAGATCGTAAATATTTTAGGCTTTGTGGGCCATATGGTCCCTTGCAAGGATTCTACTCTGCTGTTGTAGAGCAAAAGCAGTCAACCAACTATATATAAACAAAGAAAGTTACTGTGTTCCAGTAAAACTTTATTTAGAAAAACAGGCAAGAGACCATAATGTGCAATGAATTTCAATTAAAAAATATACCATATATGGAAACTCTCTGTGATTTCTGTTTGGTCTTTCTGTAAACCTAAAACTGCTCAAATAAAATGGAGTATGTAGTAATTTGTTAAAAGAACATGTCACAGAAAAGAAAAATTATTTGGAATGAAGTGGTAATCAAAACCTCTGTGGCATCTCTTGGTTTCCACTGAGTGATAAATCTACTGGATGATGAAATCATATGCATCAACTGTCATGTATATTTTCAGAGGGTCTCAAACTGTTCTGTTTTACAGGAAATTTTGTTAGAACTTATTCATTGATTAAACAGAAAAATTGTGATAAGCTATTGCCACATTTGGAAACATAAACACCCAAGCAACTTCTTCAATATTTGGGGGAATTGTTGGAGAAATTGCTGACCTAAATGATTTCTTTGGTTGAACAGTAATTCATTCCTGAAAAATAATTCCTGAAGAATTAATAAATATGTTGCTATTTTCCTATCATTGATCCATTACTTTGCTTGAGTTTCCATCCTGGAGTATTTTCTTTCTCCTATTTTATGCATATAACACAGCATGCTTTTGAACAAGTCAGTTAAAATATTTAGTCATAGTATCTGTACAACTCATCTGACAAATCTTTTGAAAAATTAATTTAGACCAATGTGTTGCAACTGAATTAACTTTAGAAACTTAAATATGACTGTATGGTATGTATCAACTTTTAACCTTTTTATTGTGAAATAGAACATATACAGAGAAGTGTTGTCCAGTTTAATAAGTTATTTTAAAACAAATATCAGCAGAACTACCGTAGAAGTCAAGAAATAGAGCATTGCCAGCCCCCCACAAGCCTTTCTTATACACCTCTTTCCAACTATAACTCCTTTCCTTACCCCTAAGACTAACCATAATCCTGATTTTTATGGTACTCATTTCCATACTTTTCTTTATAATTTCATCACCAAATATGGAGCTCTAAACAATATGGCTTAATTTTGCCTGTTTTTAAACTTTACAATTGGAAACATACAGTATAAATTCTTTAGTATATAACTAATACCTTAATACTATATTCATTTTAGCCATTCAACAGTAAAAATGGCCAAGGTAGACTGAAGTAATGGGGTACTAAGCTGAGTTCAAGCCTGGCTTCAGTTAAACTGCTCCTGTCACATGTTTGGTACATATGACAGATGTGTTCAGTGATGAAAGGTATAGCACTTGGGTTTGGAAACAGATTTCTCAATGTCTCTATGAGATCTAATATCATCCTATAAATTTTATGATGATAGGTTTGACTTTTCAATGTGAATGTTAATGTATACTTACAGTAGATGTTTATATATACATACATGTGTTTCTGACTGACAGTAACACTTTAATCACTAAAACGTTTGATTTTAAGAAAATGCTTTGTTTTTCAGGTGAAACTTCCACCAATGATGGAAATCATAACTGCTGAACAGCTGATGGAATATTTAGGTTAGTACTGAAAAGTGGATGATTTTATATCATTTAAAAAAAAAACAAAGTTTTCAAAGCTAATATATTACCAAATCTCATCTTTCTGAACTGCTATTATATTATGTTTTAAAATTATAATTTTGAATGCTTAATTAAAAATTTTTACAAGTATATTACTGTTTTTAGATGTTAAGGGCTTCTTTCTGACCAGCATTAAAATTCTATAATATAAATAAGGAAACTGGATGACATCTACAAAACAGCAAGCTACATATTAACCCCAGTAAATTCCAGGATGAGAAACAGCACAGTAACTCTGACCTTGCATGTAGAAGTATTAAAAAATATTGAGTAGACTTGAATTAAAGACCCAAGAAGTGATTTAGAGCAGTGCTATACAAAGTTTGATTTATGGATCTATACCAGCCTGTGAAATGTTAGTTACCAGTCTATAGTGAGATAGGGGCTTGTACCTAAAGTAAAGCATTTACATTAGTAAGCACACAGTTTAGTTCATCTGAAATTTTTTCCTAACAAAATTTCTTGATGATGGAAGAAGTATATTTAATTACATTCTTATGCCAGTTTATTATTTCAAATCAAACCAATAATACAGTTTGCAGACCAGCTAGAGTAGAACTTGTTTACAGAACAGGTAGTTGTATAGCACACTGAGGTCTTTTAAAGTTTAGCAAATAAGGATTTATATACTTAAGTTATTACCAAATAGGAAATCTTAATCCATATTCTTAAAGTTTTTTTAGTAATTAAAATTTTATTTTAAAAAATCTTGTCAGCCAATTAGTTTGTTTATGGAATTCCAGATAAGTAACTAATAACTGACTTTTTTGAGATGTAGTATTAGTAAAGTAATTGAGATTACAGCTTTTGAAAGACCTGTTCTTTATGTAACTAATACCATTTAATCCCATTCACTGGTTATGCATAGATTACTATGAATGCCTAAATATATGGAAATACAATTTCTGTTTATAACACTTTTAGCCTAGCTTAGTGATTCTTAAACTTTGTGATTTCTAAATTATATTTTATGGGGAAGGCTGAAATATGCTTGATACTTTTGAGGATTGCCAAGGAGTGTGTGAAGGGGAGGTGGTAGTAGGAGATGAGATTTGAGGGGTAATGGGGTCAGATCATATAGGGCCCCATATGCTGTTATAGCAACTTTGACTTTTGCTGTAAATGAGCTGGGAAGCTATTAGAGGATTTTGAACAGAGGACTGACATGATGTGACTAACAAGAATTCTGGTGGTTACATTGAAAATGAAATTTAGGTGGGTAATTACCAATGCAGGGCTATCAGTTTGGGAGCTATTACAACTGGTTTTAAATAGTGTAGAAGAAGTGGAGATTGAAAATGTGGTCAGATTCTGGATACAAGCTGGCAGAATTTGCTGGTTGGTTAAATGTAGGATAAGAGTGAGAGTGGAGTCACCACAAAGGATAACCCTACGGTTTTTGGCTTAAACAACTGGGAAGATGGAGTTAGCATCAACTAAACAGGAAAAAAGGTGAGGAACATGTTCAGGGAGGAATATCAGGGTGTTGGTTTCGAAATTTTTATTGCCACCTAAGTGGAACTATCAGGAAGGCTGTTGGATATATAAATCTAGAGTTGAGAAGAGAGGTCTAGATCAGCACTGTATAATGAACCTTCTGCGATGATGAAAACATGCTGTATCTGTGCTGTCCAGCTTAGTAGCCACTAGCCACATGTGGCTTTTGAGCTCTTAGAGTGTAGCTAATGTGACAAAGGAACTGAATATTAAAGTTTAATTGATTTAAGTTTATTTATGGAAACAACCCATATGTCCATTAACTGATAAATGGAGAAACAAAATATGGAATATCCACACAATACAATATTTTTCAGCCATAAAGGAAATGTACTAATATATGTTATAAATTTGGATAAATCTTAAAGACATTATGCAAAGTCAAAGCAGCCCAGTTACAGAAGACTATAGTTTTATTCCATTTATATGAAATGTCCAGAATAGGCAACTATATAGAAAGAGAAAGTAGATTAGTGGTTGCTCAGGAAGGAGGAAGAGGTAGGGGGAAATAGGGATTGACAGCTTATGGATACAGGGTTTCTTTTAGAGGAGACAAAATGTTCTAAATAGATTGTGATGATAATTTCACAATCCTGTTAATATAACATTGAGTTGTATATTTTAAATGGGTTAATTGTATAGTGTGTGAGTTGTTTCTCAATAAAACTTTTTATTTTATTATTTTTTTTCCTTTTTTTTAATTGTGAAATGATTATCACAGTAAGTTTAGTTAACATCCTTCAACATACATTGTTACAAATTATTTTTTCTTGCGATGTGAACTTTTGAGGTTTTTTTTGTCTTAACAACTTTTCAATACACAAGACATTATTGCTCACCATGCAACGAACAAGTTCCAATACAGTGAACAAGTTCTCACAAGGTGAACAATGCAAAGGCAGTCATATCAGAGAAACTAATTCAGTTACTATAATCAATCAAGTCAACTATGATTATTCATATGATTTTTATACTTAAATTATAAGTGAATCCCACATTTCCCCCTTTTTTGTTTTAACTGACACAAATGCATATGCATATATTTGTGGAAGGTACCAGAATAATGATTAGCTGGGCTCGGCCTGTGACATAGCTTGTCACAGGCAATGTCTCTCTCATCTGGAGGGGTGAGGTTCTATGCCTCACCTCAGTTGGCCCGCACGTTGCTCACCCGAGGTCCCTTGCGACTGTGCCTGTCTTAGGTTGTTACTCCCATGAGGAATCTTACCCGTCTCTGGCTAACCAGCCATCTCCTGGGACCAAACAGGGAGATAAAATATGAAAGAGAGGACAGCCAGCAGCTATAATTCTGGATAAAATCACAATATACATGATTATTTTCTTGCAGCAAATGCAGGTGGGGAATCCGTATATGATTTCACAAAGTTGTTTAAAAGGAATAACTTATTTCTTGAAGTTAATTCTTGAAAAGTACCATATGCTTGTATTGGCTTTAAAAGACCAACAACTGCCTTCCGCACACACATTAGGAGAACAGGAATACAAATGCATAACGGTATTAGACCTACAATTATAGGCCATATCCAATGAAACAAAGAAAACCAATTTAACAATCCAGGCAGTTGTGAAAACTTATCAATACCGTGATGAATGTTGTCTATTTGATCTTGAATAGTATGCGAAAAATCAGACAAATTAAAACAACACATCCCTGGAAATTGTTCACATCCCATAGTTGTACAGCCCTCCCCATGCCCCCCCAACATTACATCTGCAATCATAATGCCCCTTTTTTCCTCTTATCCCTCCCTTCCCACCCATCTTCCCCAGTCCCTTTCCCTTTGGTAACTATTAGTCCATTCTTGGGTTCTGTGAGTCTGCTGCTGTTTTGTTCCTTCAGTTTTTTTCTTTGTTCTTATACTTCACATATGAGTGAAATCATTTGATACTTGTCTTTTTCGGCTTGGCTTATTTCACTGAGCATAATACCCTCTAGCTCCATCCATGTTGTTGCAAATGGTAGGATTTGTTTTCTTCTTATGGCTGAATAATATTCCATTGTGTATATGTACCACATCTTCTATATCCATTCATCAACTGATGGACACTTAGGTTGCTTCCATTTCTGGCTATTGTAAATAGTGCTGCGATAAACATAGGGGTGCATCTATCTTTTTCAAACTGGGCTGCTGTATTCTTAGGGTAAATTCATAGGAGTGGAATTCCTAGGTCAAATGGTATTTCTATTTTGAGTTTTTTGAGGAACCTCCATACTGCTTTCCACAATGGTTGAACTAATTTGCATTCCCACCAGCAGTGTAGGAGGGTTCCCTTTTTTCCACATCCTCGCCAACATTTGTTGTTGTTTGTGTTTTGAATGTTGGCCATACTCACTTTTGTAAGGTGATATCTCATTGTGTTTTTAATCTTCATTTCTCTGACGATTAGTGATGTGGAGCATCTTTTCATGTGCCTGTTGGCCATCTGAATTTCTTCTTTAGAAAAGTTTCTATTCATGTCCTCTGCCCATTTCTTAATTGGATTATTTGCTTTTTGTTTGTTAACGTGCATGAGTTCTTTATATATTTTGGATGTCAACCCCTTATCGGATACCTTGAAGTCAGGGAGCGTAATTCCCTCTGTTTTATTACTCCTTCTCAGGATTGCTTTGGCTATTCGGGGTCTTTTGTGGTTCCATATGAATTTTAGAATTATTTGTTCCAGTTCATTGAAGAAAGTTGTTGGTAGTTTGATAGGGATTGCGTTGAATCTATAGATTGCTTTAGGTAGTATAGCCATTTTGACAATATTTATTCTTCCTAGCCAAGAGCATGGGATGCATTTCCATTTGTTAGTGTCCTCTTTAATTTCTCTTAGGAGTGTCTTGTAGTTTTCAGAGTACAGGTCTTTCACTTCCTTCGTTAGGTTTATTCCTAGGTATTTTATTCTTTTTGATGCAATTGTGAATAGGATTGTTTTTCTGATTTCTCTTTCTGTTAGTTCATCATTAGTGTATAGGAAAGCAACACATTTCTGGGTGTTAATTTTGTATCCTGCAACTTTGCTGAATTCATATATTAGTTCTAGTAGTTTTGGAGTGGAGTCTTTAGGGATTTTTATGTATAATATCATGTCATCTGCAAATAGTGACAGTTTGACTTCTTTACCATTCTGGATGCCTTGTATGTCTTTGTTTTGTCTGATTGCCATGGCTAGGACCTTCAGTACTATGTTGAATAACAGTGGAGAGAGTGGGCATCCCTGTCTTGTTCCCAAACTTAGATGAAAAGCTTTCAGCTTCTTGCTGTTAAGTATGATGTTAGCTGTGGGTTTGTCGTATATGGCCTTTATGATGTTGAGGTACTTGCCGTCTATGCCCATTTTTTTGAGAGTTTTAATCAGGAATGGATGCTGATTTTTGTCAAATGCTCTCTCAGCATCTATGGAGATGATCATGTGGTTTTTGTTCTTCTTTTTGTTGATGTGGTGGATGATGTTGATGGATTTTCGAATGTTGTACCATCCTTGCATCTGTGGGATGAATCCCACTTGATCATGGTGTATGATCCTCTTGATGTATTTTTGAATTTGGTTTGCTAATATTTTGTTGAGTATTTTTGCATCTACGTTCATCAGGGATATTGGTCTGTAATTTTCTTTTTTGGTGAGGTCTTTGCCCGGTTTTGGTATTAGAGTGATGCTGGCTTCATAGAATGAGTTTGGAAGTATTCCCTCCTCTTCTATTTTTTGAAAAACTTTAAGGAGAATGGGTGTTATTTCTTCTCTATATGTGTGGTAGAATTCAGAGGTGAATCCATCTGGTCTGGGTGTTTTGTTCTTGGGTAGTTTTTTGATTACTGATTCAATTTCTTTGCTGGTGATTGGTCTGTTAGTTTTTCTGTTTCTTACTTGGTCAGTCTTGGAAGGTTGTATTTTTCTACGAAGTTGTCAATTTCTTCTAGGTTTTCCAGCTTGCTAGCATATAGATTCTCATAATATTCTCTTATAATTCTTTGTATTCCTGTGGGATTCGTTGTGATTTTTCCTTTCTCATTTCTGATTCTGTTTATGTGTGTAGATTCTCTTTTTCTCTTTATGAGTCTGGCTAGGGGTTTATCTATTTTGTTTATTTTTTCAAAGAACCAGGTCTTGGTTTCATTGATTTTTTCTATTGTTTTATTCTTCTCAATTTTATTTATTTCCTCTCTGATCTTTATTATGTCCCTCCTTCTGGTGACTTTGGGCCTCATTTGTTCTTCTTTTTCCAATTTCAGTAATTGTGTCTTTAGACTATTCATTTGGGAATGTTCTTCCTTCTTTAAAGAGGCCTGGATTGCAATATACTTTCCTCTTAGAACTGCCTTTGCTGCGTCCCACAGAAGTTGTGGCTTTGTGTTGTTGTTGTCATTCGTCTCCATATATTCTTTCATTTCTGTTTTGATTTGGTCGTTAACCCATTGATTAGTTAGGAAAATGTTGTTAAGTCTCCATGTATCTGTGAATCTTTTTGATTTCTTTCTAAAATTTATTTCTAGTTTTATACCTTTGTGATCTGAGAAGTTGGTTGGTAGGATTTCAATATTTTTGAATTTACTGAAGTTCTTTTTGTGGCCTAGTATGTGGTCTATTCTGGAAAATGTTCCATGTGTGTATCCTGCTGCTTTTGGGTGCAGAGTTCTGTAGATATCTGTTAGGTCCATCTGTTCTAGTGTGTTGTTCAGTGCCTCTGTGTCTACTTATTCTCTGTCTGGTTGATCTGTCCTTTGGAGTGAGTGGTGTGTTGAAGTATCCTAAAATGAATGCAGTGCTGTCTATTTCCTCCTTTAATTCTGTTAGTATTTTTTCACCTATGCTGGCGCTCCCGTGTTGGGTGCATATATATTTATAATGGTTATATCTTCTTGTTGGACTGAACCCTTTATCATTATGTAATGTCCTTCTTTATCTCTTGCTGCTTTCTTCATTTTGAAGTCTATTTTGTCTGATGCAAGTACTGCAACACCTTCTTTTTTCCCCTTGTTGTTTGCATGAAATATCTTTTTCCATCCCTTCACTTTTAGTCTGTGTATGTCTTTGGGTTTAAAGTGAGTCTCTTGAAGGCAGCATATAGATGGGTCTTGTTTTTTTATCCATTTAATGACTCTATGTCTTTTGACTGGTGCATTCAGTCCATTTACATTTAGGGTGATTATGGATCGGTATGTACTTATTGGCATTGCAGGCTTCAGATTCGTGGTTACCAAAGGTTCCAGGTTATCTTCCCTACTATCTAAAAGTCTAACAACTAACTTAATATGCTATCACAAATACAATCTAAAGGTACTTTTTTTGTTTGTTTGTTTGTTTGTTTCCTCCTTTTTCTTTCTATTCCGTTCTATATATTAGGTATCATATTTTGTACTGTTTGTCTATCCCTTGATTGACTTTGGGAAGAGTTAATTTAATTTTGCATTTTCTTAGTAATTAGCTGTTCTGTTTCCTTTGCTGTTGTTTTATTACCTCTGGTGACAGCTATTAATCTGTAGGAACACTTCCATCTATAGCAGTCCCTCCAAAATACACTGTAGAGATGGGTTGTGGGAGGCAAATTCTCTCAGCTTTTGCTTATCTGGAAATTGTTTAAATCCCTCCATCATATTTAAATGATAATCGTGCTGCATGCCATATTCTTGGTCGAGTCCCTTCTGTTTCATTACATTGAATATATCATACCATTCTCTTCTGACCTTTAGGGTTTCTGTTGAGAAGTCTGATGATAGTCTGATGGGTTTTCCTTTGTAGGTGATCTTTTTTCTCTCTCTAGCTGCCTTTAATACTCTGTCCTTATCTTTTATCTTTGCCATTTTAATTATTATGTGTCTTGGTGTTGTCTTACTTGGGTCCCTTGTGTTGGGAGATCTGTGGACTTCTGTGGACTGCGAGACTATTTCCTTCCCCAGCATGGGGAAGTTTTCAGCAATTATTTCTTCAAAGACACTTTCTATCCCTTTTTCTCTCTCCTCTTACACTGGTACTCGTATAATGCAAATATTGTTCCGTTTGGATTGGTCACACAGTTCTCTTAATATTCTTTCATTCCTAGAGATCCTTTTATCTCTCTCTGCCTCAGCTTCTCTGTATTCCTGTTCTCTAATTTCTATTGCATTAACAGTCTCTTGCATCTCGTCTCATGTGCTGCTAAGTCCGTTGATGGCTTGTCTCATTTCTGCATTGTCTTTCCTGACTTCACTCACTTCCTCCCTCAGTTTTTGGATATTTCTGCAGATCCATCAACATGGTTATGAATTTTATTCTGAATTCTTTTTCAGGAAGATTGTGCATTTCCATCCCTTCAGTCTCCCTCTCTGGTGTTGTCTGGATGAGCTTTGTCTGTACCATATTCCTCTGTCTTTTCATGACGATAGAAGTGGTCACTGGCAGGTGCCACATATGTCACGTGGGCTCTTTAAGACTTAAGAAAAAAAAAAGAAGGAAGAGAAAGGAAAGAGAAAAGTACAACGAAAGAAAAGAAAAGAAGGGAAAAAAAAAGCCCACTGGGAGTAGTTTCTGTAAGGATGCTGTAGGTGGCGCTGTTGCTCCCCTATTGTGCCGCCGCAGCCGCGCTGCTCTGCTGGGCCTTTTGCAGCTCTGGCTGGGCGGGAACGAATGGGAGGCTATTGTTCTCTGTGTGAATTTTCAGTGCGGCTACTTTTTCCCAGTCACCAGCCAAGGTGTCCGAAATTCCTCAGTAGTCCCAGCCTGCTGGGCTGAGTTGCTGGGACGATCGTAAGACCGCTGAAACAAGCGCGCGCTTTTCTTTTGTCCTGGGATCCGGGTGCAAGGATCTGTGCGCATTCCCAGCTCAAAACCTGCACCTTCTGCCTCTCCAATCTTCGCTGCACTGCGCGATGTGTGTCAGCACTCCCGGCGCATATCACCAGGGCTGGTTATTTCGCAGGCCTGTATTTCCACTCCCTCCCAGCTCAAAATCCTCTCCTCCCGCCGGTGCGCTGGTGTGGGGGCGTGCTCGGGTCCCGCTGGGTCCCGGCTCCCTATGTTACCCGCCTCGCGGGTTGCCAAGTCCTGTCAGGTGCAGATGCATGCTGTGCGCATTCCTGTGTATTCTAGTCTCTCTTTTTGGAATAGTTGTATTTGCTGTATTTTCATAGATATATATAGTTTTGGGAGGAGATTTCCGCTGCCTTGTGCACATCGCATCTTCCCAGAGCTCTCTTAGGTAGGTTTTTGACTGGCAGTTCAATTTCGTTCCTGGTAATTGGTCTGTTGACATTTTCTGTTTCTTTCTGGACCAGCCTTGGAAGGTTGTATTTTTCTAGAAAGTTGTCTGTTTCCTCTAGGTTATCCAGTTTGTTAGCATATAATTTTTCATAGTATTCTCAAATAGTTCTTTGTATTTTTGTGGTGTCCGTAGTGATTTTTCCTCTCTCATTTCTGATTATGTTTATGTGAGTAGACTCTCTTTTTTTCTTGATTAGTCTGGCTAGGGTTTATCTATTTTGTTTATTTTCTCGAAGAACCAGCTCTTGCTTTCATTGATCCTTTCTATTGTTTTATTCTTCTCGATTTTATTTATTTCTGCTCTAATCTTTATTATGTCCCTTCTACTGTCTTTGCGTCTCATTTGTTCTTCTTTTTCTTGTTTCGTGAATTGTGAGTTTAGACTGCTTATATGGGAATGTTGTTCTTTCCTGAGGTAGGCCTGTATTGCAATATACTTTCCTCTTAGCACGGCCTTCACTGTGTCCCACAGATTTTGCGGTGCTGAATTATTGTTGTCATTTGTCTCCATGTATTGCTTGATCTCTGTTTTTATTTGGTCCTTGATCCACTGATTATTTAGGAGCATGTTATTAAGCCTCCATGTGTTTGTGGGATTTTTCATTTTCTTTGCGAAATTCATTTCTAATTTCATTCTGTTGGTCTGAGAAACTGGTTGGTACAATTTCAGTCTTTTTAAATTTACTGAGGCTCTTTTTGTGGCCTAGTGTAGGATCTATTCTTAAAAATGTTCCATGTGCACTTGAAAAGAATGTGTATTCTGCTGCTTTGGGGTTTAGATTTCTGTGTATTTTTGTTAGGTCCAACTGTTCTAATGTGTTGTTCAGTGCCTCTGTCTCCTTACTTATTTTCTGTCTGGTTGATCTGTCCTTCAGAGTGAGTGGTGTGTTGAAGTCTCTTAGAATGAATGCATTGCATTCTATTTCCCCCTTTAATTCTGTTAGTATTTGTTTCACATATGTACGAGCTCCTGTGTTGGGTCCATAGATATTTATAATGGTTATATCTTCTTGTTGGATTGACCCTTTTATCATTATGTAATGTCCTTCTTTGTCTCTTGTCACTTTCTTTGTTTTGAAGTGTATTTTGTCTGATATAAGCACTACAGCTGCTGCTTTTTTCTCCCTATTAGTTGCATAAAATATCTTACTCCATCCCTTCAGTTTTAGTCTGTGTATGTCTTTGGGTTTAAAGTGGGTCTCTTGAAGGCAGCATATAGATTGGTCTTGTTTTTTTTATCCGTTCAGTGACTCTATGTCTTTTGACTGGTGCAGTTAGTCCATTTACATTTAGGGTGATTATGGATAGATATGTACTTATTGCAGGCTTGAAGTTCATGGTTACCAAAGGTTCAAGGTTAACTTCCTTACTATCTAAGAGTCTAACTTAACTCACTTAATATGCTATTACAAACACAATCTAAAGGTTCTTTTTTTGTTTGTTTTTTTTTCCTCCTCCTTTTTCTTCCTCCTCCATTCTTTATATATTAGGTATTATATTCTGTACTGTTTGTCTATCCCTTGATTGACTTTGGGGTTAGTTAATTTAATTTTGCATTTTCTTAGTAATTAGCTGTTCTACTTTGTTTCCTGTGGTTTTATTACCTCTGGTGACAGGTATTAAACCATAGGAACCCTTCCATCTATAGCAGTCCCTCCAAAATACAGTGTAGAGATGGTTTGTTGGAGGTAAATTCTCTCAGCTTTTGCTTATCTGGGAATTTAATCCCTCCTTCAAATTTAAATGTAATTTTGCAGAATAAAGTAATCTTGGTTGAAGGCCCTTCTGCTTCATTGCATTAAATGCATCATGCCACTCCCTTCTGGCCTGTAAGGTTTCTGCTGAGAATTCTGATGGTAGCCTGATGGGCTTTCCTTTGTATGTGATCTTATTTCTCTCTCTCCCTGCTGCTGCTTTTAATAGTCTGTCCTTATCTTTGATCTTTGCCATTTTAATTACTATATGTCTTGATGTTGTCTTCCTTGGGTCCCTTGTGTTGGGAGATCTGCGCATCTCTATTGCCTGAGAGACTATCTCCTTCCCCAGATTGGGTAAGTTTTCAGCAATCACCTCCTCAAAGACACTTTCTATCCCTTTTTTTCTCTCTTCTTCTCTGGTAATATAATGCGAATATTGTTCCATTTGGATTGGTCACACACTTCTCTCAATATTGTTTCATTCTTAGAGATCCTTTTTTCTCTCTGTGCCTCAGCTTCTTTGTATTCCTCTTCTCTAGTTTCTATTTCATTTATCGTCTCCTCCACCGTATCCAATCTGCTTTTAATACCATCCATTGTGCTGCTCAGTGATTGGATCTCCGACCATAATTCATTCCTGAGTTCTTGAATATCTTTCCATGCCTCCATGAGCTTGTTAATGATTTTTATTTTGAACTCCCTTTCAGGGAGAGTCATGAGGTCTATATCATTTAATCTTTTCAGGAGTTGTATTAATAATTTTACTCTGGACCAGGTTCCTTTGGCGTTTCATATTTGTGTATGGCGCCCTCTAGTGTCCAGAAGCTCTACTCCTTGGAGGTGCTCAGCCCCTGAAGGAATGTTAGGGATTGCAGGGGAGTGGTATTGGTGCCTCGGCGGAGGAAAGAGCTGTTTCTTGCTTCCCGGCTGCTATGCCGGTCATCACAGAAGGGGTTCTTGGAGCTGTGTAGGCAGCCAGGGAGCTGGAGCACCTGAAGATTGTGAAAGCTCCCAATCTGCTGGGCAGAGTGCACTCAGACAATTTTGTCTACCTGTCCGTTCTCTTGAGGAGTAAACTCTGTGCAATCCTTGCCCCTTTAGCAGCGCTCTTGCTAAGGGCTTCTTTGTTAGG
>JAVSCE010011703.1:0-57036 GCA_032199065.1 Smutsia gigantea | reverse complement strand
GGTATTATAGTAGAAAATTAGGGTTTCAAGTGGCATATATTTGTCCTGGAAGTTCAGGAAATAAATTGATATGTTTGAAAAATTTTCTCAAAAGCAGGTGAGAATGCATAGTGAAAGTTGTGAGAGCAAGAGAAACTCCATTTTATAAAGGCGATTAAGAAAAAAAGCCTCAACTCTGACCTAGTTCTAAGAAAACTTTGTTCCAGTTACTGGAAAAACCACCTATTGTTCCAGTGACCCTCACCCCAGATAGTTCCCTAGCAACGAACTCAAGGTCTTGTCCCTTAAAGATTACATATCTTACAGGTAACATCAGCTGGCAGTTTAGCACCAGCCGGACTCAACCAATAAAGAATGTACAAGCCACCCTTACTTTAAATCATCCAAACCTCCGGCCTGGTGCAAGTTCCTTTCTTCCTGCACCTTGTAATACATAAAAGCTTTTTCTTCCCTAAGATCGGGGCTCACATTCCAGACCTGCTGCATCAGTGAAGGTTGTGTGTCCAAGCTCTAGCTTGAAATAAATGACCCTTTTGTGTTTGCATCAGAATCGGCTCCTTGGTGGTCTCTTGGGGACTAGTGACATGGGCACAACAAAATTGACACAAGGGCGACAGAGAAAAATAAAAGCAGAATGGTATAAACACCATTAATACATATATTGATGAATAAATTCTTGGGCTGAGAATATTCCATCTGTTGGAAAGTGTGGAACACCCCTTGGGGTTGCACCATTGTAGTACAGGTGTATTTACCCCTTCTGCACTGTGAGGCACCCTACAGTGTTAGCTTACCCGCTCTCTTCCCATGCCCAGCACAAGCTCCTGTGCTGCTGGGACAGCCCCCATGCCAGGTGGAAGGACAGGTGCAAGGGACAGAGCCGTGTCTGCCACCATGCTGGAGGTGGTTTCCTTCCTGGGCTCTGCGAGTGAGAGCACACGGCTGGCCGCTTAGAACATCTGCGGCACATGCACGTCTGCTGCCCTTACCCTTCTAGTTTTAGAAGGCCTAGAAATGTTTGAGGAAATAAACACAAAAAACATAAAACAGCTTGTTTTTTGTTCATTCCATCAAGCTCAGGGTATGCTGGGAGTTGCCAGCACACAGACTGGGTCAAAGACGGGCTTCAAGCAGCTGTGGCATTGCCAAAAAGAGTGGCGGGAACACAAACCCACCACCTCTGACCCCGCGCCGCCCTGCCAGCCGCTTCGGACGTTTTACCGCATGGCTCCCCTCCACCTGTGGACGCAGAGAACCCAGACTGAGAAAGTAAATTTAGGAACCGGGAGTAAATTATGCTGCTCTCATGTGTTACCGCAGTTTGGGAAAGTGCTCTTTCACATTGACTCTCCCGGGCCACCTGCAGTGAGGAAATGTAATGCCCAACATTCGCTTTTGCCAGCATTGTGAAGGTGTTTCCTCAGAGCGCCAAGTATGTTCTCACAGCCTAGTTTTTTTGCAATTAACCAAATAGAATAGATTTTGAATTTTATCTTTGGCTTGGTTCTTCAATTTTACAGACAATTTTGGATTAAAGTGGATTATACTGATGCATAAATTTGCAAACTTTCAGAAGGAAGAATATCAAGGTTCTAGGAATTGAATTTCATATTGGGCTTTTGTTCTTTACTGTGTCAAATCCGGGACATATTTTTCCTCATCAAAGGGATGGATCAGAATTCAGCAGAGTTTTAACTAAATTAAAAATTACTGAAATTGATATGTATCAACATAATAATAATTAAATTGAACAGGTAAATGTAGTCAAAATTACAGAGAAGAGTTACCTGAGATACCACCTATGCTGATGAATATATAACATTTCAATAAACAGTAATGATTAACTAATAGTATATAAATATTTTATAGCACTTTGTAATATATGTAAGAGTACCTGTGAAATTCTTAAATAGTTCAGATATTCAAATGAAGACTTACATTAACTAGTTATTTTTTTCGGTCTCCTTTTGAATATAACCTAATTGCAATTTTCAGTTAAATGTGTCCAGGATATACAAAGCATCAAAAATTAGTAACATTTAATGACACTTTTATATGCCTCTAGAATCTTCAAAATGTTTGCATATTATTACTATCAATGTGTTTTTTCAACAAAAAAATGACATACATCATTTATATTGAAAATGAAGTAGTAATATACATAGTAATGAATTTTGTCTAAAATCATATCCATAAGAGCAGTAGACTATGGTATTGTGAACAAGTCAACTATGTTTTTATATATATACATTATGTTAACATATATAATAAAATATTATAATTATTCATCTTAAAACTTACTACCATAAACCATAAATTAGTTAACCTGTTATAGTCATTTGTTATTTAAAGCATAGTATATTTATTTTAATTTGGATGATGTTAAAATAATAAATATTAAATCGCAAGACAAGAAAACCATGGAGTGTCTATGGTTTTTGTCCTATAATCTAATACCCATTACTCATTTTAAGATGACCTAATGATGATTATAAATGTGCTTTAATCAAATTAGGGTTTGTAATATTAACTCACAATTTTATATCCTTTTATGTCATTTATTTTCTGTTTCACAGTAGGGTCAGAAGCTGAGCTGAAATTTCATGATTTCATCACCATTATCGAGATAGATTGCCCTACTTGTTTTGCACACGTATTCTCTTTTCCTATATTTATCTTACTAAGTTCATTGGTCTTTCCTATTGTCCCTTACTGTGGAAAATGACCTGTCTTTGTATTAATCACCAGTGTATGCTATGGGGGGAAAGGAAAAGCATGGAGATTAGCTCGCTCTTTCTAACACAAAGAGATGTGTTCATTTAGAGATTAAAATATTGATGATTACATGAGAAGTTTGATTAAATCAGAACCCAAAGCACCCTGGTGATTCAGAATGCATGTGGTATTTAATATTTTTAATCAATAACTGGTGGGTAACATTAACAAATGTCAATATTTTCAGAAAATTTTCTAGTCATAAGATGCTCATAACATGTATAAGTTTCAGAACCCTGAGGGGAACATTATTCTCAACCTACTAAAAGTTAGTGATTGAGAAAAATGTATATTTTTCATCTAGACAATTTGTACATAGGCACCATTATAGGTTTTGCAAGAAATGTCTAAATTTAACAAAAGCAAAGATATGTGCATAGAGTAACTTTAATAATATCTTGACATTTTCATTATCATGTATTTATTAGATAAATGTTTTATATATACATTATCTTAAGATATTAAATGAAATCCAGAAGTTCGTAGGCAAGGGTAAATGTTGAGCTGCATACACTTAGGTTTTACATACACACACAGATGCACACATGCATACCCAGTGACATATATGTGTGTGTTTGTGTGTGTGTATAAATATGAATTTACTAACTTAATTCACGTTAATTTATAAGAGCCAGAAAATTTATGATATATGTTGTGGAACATGTAAAAATGTATGTTGTATACATATTTAAAATATAAAAGGAAATAAATTGCAATTAAAGTGAGTATTTAAAACACTACTAATACACATTTTAATTTGTGAATATTTTATTTTTATAAATTGTGGCACTAGATTCATTTCTATTTGTACTCATTTTTGTGTGGTAATGAAGCAAAAAATGTGTCATGTGTTTTTTATTATTATTTTATGTTGTATAATAAAATAATATGCATACCAAAGCCTTCCATAACATCATTTTGTTAAGAAATAAAACTCCTCTCAGATGGCCTGAACATATTTGCAAATATAGAGGATCATGGAAGGAGAATGTGCTGGCTTCTCTGGGCTAGTTTTATCACACCACACTTATAAGACCTGTGAGCTCCTCAAATGTGTGTGGGCCACTTGCATGGAGTTAAAATGGGAGTCTGTTTGCTGAGAAATGTAACAAATGGAAGCATAAAGTATTTTTCAGTAATCACTTTGCTCTTAGTAATCAGAGGGCCATCTGAACAACAAGTTCCTCAAGAGCCCTGACTGATGGCAGTGGTTGTGGCTGCTAAGAGGCTGGATAAATGAAATGGCCCCTTTGAGGGTGTACAGGGTCCTTGTTTCATGTTCACACTTTACAGATTCAGTTGGATAATTCTTCCCACTTTTGGTTCCAAATTATGGTAATTTGGAGTGAATCTTAAAAGATTTAACAAAAGTAGACTTACCCAGAGTTAAACAAATTTGAAAGTTAAGAGCACAGTCCTCTAGACTCGACAAGTCTACCCATGACTTCTGACCCAAACTGACAAAAGAGTTATTGTTCACCTGCAAAGTAAGAGTGGAGTCCACAGACCATTCTCACTTCAGACCTAGCTCAGTGGGTTCCCTGGGCCTCCCTCGGTTCACAAGAGCAAGCACATGGATAAAAACAGTAGACTGGATTTATTCTCATATGTTTCATAATTGTAATTTATGATTGAAGCAAAAATTATAACATCTAATGTAAAGCTCAATGCATTAAGAAAAATATTTAAATATATTTTAAAAGCTGGAAGATAAAGGGACTTAAATGGAAGTTATGTTTCTTCACATCCTGGAAGATAAAATGTTTTTCTCATTGTATCTTCGTATATGTAGCATATATTTTTATCTATAGTAATATATTTTACTATATGAACAGGGCAAACAAACAAAAGTATTCTAATGGAAAGTCTTAAAAACACTAACAGTTATAGAAGATGAAATACTTAAAAGAATGTTCAAGTCACCCACAGGAAGACAATAAAGTTGTTCCACTGAGATGGAGTGACCAGAAAATAATAAAATTATACTTAAGATATAACAGATCCATAATTACCAAAAATGATATAAATGGGTTGAAAATCCCAATTAAAAGAGGGATTGGAAGCATGGACTCACCAATGTATTATCTTAAGGAAACATATCAAATACAACAAAATAGGTAGTATAAGAAATAAAGACATTTATATAACAGACCAAGAGATAACCCAAAGCCATTCAAAGAGACCGCTGTTAGCGTTAATCAAGTTTCAGTAACATCTCTTCTCTGAACTTTTCTAAAATTTGAGTAATGGATACAAGTACAAGTGTGTAACAGGAAAATATTTGAAAGGCACTCCTATTAATGCCTTATTAACATAGCACTCTTCTGCTCTGAAAAGACATTGCTCAGAGAATAAAAGAGACTGATAAAAATGACTATCACATGAAGACACTGGAAAAAGTTTAGCTACCTAAACTTAAAATAAGCAGAGGAATAAGGAATAAGGCAGGACATAATTGTTACAGCAAAAAATCATGAAATACAGATTCTGTATCAAATATAAAATAACAAAGACAATAAAAGCTGTGTTCTTTGAAAAGATCAACAAAATTAAGAGAACTTTAGCTGGACAGAGAGAGGACTCAAATTATCAGAATCAGAATTGAAGGATGAATTATAAATGGATGGTACAGAAACAAAAAGGATTATAAAGGAAAACTATGGGCAACTGTCAATAAATCAGTTAACTGAGATAAAATGGTTAAATTCTAGAAAGTCACAAAACTGACTCCATAACTGACTCAAGAAGAGATAGACAATATGAATAATTTATAATCAGAAGATTGAATTATCTGCAAAAAAACTTCCAACAAAAAAACCTCAAAACCCAGATAGTTTTGCTGCAGACCTTTGCCAAAAATTTAAATAATACTTACTCTTGATAAAAAATAGAAGAGAAGGAGATACTTCCCAACTCATTCTGCATGTATTTAACTAAAAGGTGGACACCACACAAATATCAATCAAGAGATGAATGAATAAACAAAAGGTGTTATATCCACACAATGGAGTATTATTCAGTCAGAAAAAGGATAAAGGACTGATATAGTCTACAATATGGATGAACCATGAAACATTATATTAAGTGAAGGAAATTTGGCCCTGAATACAACATATTATTATATGCTTCTGTTTGTTTGAAATGTCCAGAATAAGAAAATCTATAGACATAAAAAGTAGGTTTGTGGTTTGTTAGTTTGGGGTGGGGTTGGATACATATAGGGTTGAAGTGCATAGGATTTCTTTTTGAGGCAATTCAGTATTCTAAGACTGTTGTGATGATTGAACTTGTCTATGAGTGTACTACAAGCCTTTGACTTGTACAATTTAAATGTGTATTGCACATACTCATAAATGTGGATTGTGTGATATGTGAATTATATCTCAATAAAGCTATTAAAATGAGAAAGAAATGCAGATCACAATAAGAATTATTAGAATGCTGCTTGGGGAGGTGATTTGAAAAGGTGAATAATAGGACAGACTAGATCTCGTTAGGACATCCGATTGGAGCAAAGATGGAAAGGATAGGGAGCTGGTGAATGGAATTATCATTCCAGGACAAGAAATTAACAAGAGCATGAAACCTAAGGTGAGAGCTTGTTAATGTGTTCACTGAAACCAGAATGACAGGACAACAGCCTGGAGATATAAAAGGGAGATTCGGAAGTTAACCAGTGAGTCAGATCATGAAGGGCACATACACCATCATAAGAATTTTGACTTTTACTTTAAATGAAATGAGAACAGAAATTCTTATCTCATTATGAATATTTTAATAAACTGGAAGCATGCATCAAAATCAATGAGATTTAATTGTTAATATCAAGTGTTTCAATTAAATTAACAAAAATCACTTCTAATTTCAAGATAGGAGAGGCATGACTCTTTTATCAGCAATGAGATGCTTTAATCAGTTAATATCAGTTAATTGAGATTAATTTCAATAGGTCATGCATTATGATGTGATCCACAAGAGGAAAATAAGATTGTAATCTTCAGCTACATTTACTGATATTTAAAACACTCTCGAAGTGTTAAACTCAAGACCAGTCCTGTCATTTTCATAGTCAACTTACAAGACAGCAACATTATATGCAAGCTTTCTGTTTTCTGGCACACCGAATCTTCGTCAGCATGGGCAAAGTGTTTTAAGGAATCATTAGGTCTAAAAACAGGTTACAATAGCTCATAATGAGCACAGGCACTGTGATATCTCTTTGGAAATACAATCAATGACTTCTAATTAAGAATGAAAACATTACAAAGAAAATATATGGGTTGTAGACATGCCAGTTACCTTAGATGAAAAAAAAAGATTTTTATTCATTGCATAATTCTTTTACATGAGTTTTGGTACATCAAAACTTGGGACCAAGAGCTGAAAGAGAAGAGATTAAGTCTTAAGACATGAAGAACTGAAAAGGTATGTCTGAAGGTTATTGATGTAGAATTCTTCATCTGCTGTCACGTTTTCCATTGTTCCATGTATGCCTTATGGACGGCCTTCACTCAAGTTCAAAGAGCCTGTAATGACTAGCCAACAATTAAGCACAATGAAGGGGACTTTAGTAAGGATTTTCATGAATTTGAAAGAGGCATTTCAGTAAGTGCTCATGTGAGAGTGCGCCATTCTTAAATAGATGAGACACAAGTATCTGTGTTTTAGATGTGTATTAAGGTAGCCTATTGAGGGAAAATATTTATTCAAAAGCTAAATAATAAGAAACACAAAGGGCAAGTTATATTCCTTTTCCACTTGCTTTCTATATCCTATGTAATCCGACTGATTCCTTTTAGTTTCCAATTAACATGGAAAGTGCATTTTCATTATTTAAAGATTGCAGCACAATGAAAGAATTTATTTTTTCTATGAATTGTATCATAACCAAAAGCCAGGAGGAGTATCCTATATTTTTTTATTCAAAACAATGCTTCCCAGTTTAAATTCAATGTAAATAAAGAGAATTTGTTGAACATACAACAGATACATAAAAGGCAATAAAGGTAAATGGAAAGAGGGTAAAATCTTGACTTATACAGATTTTAATGCTGAGTTCTCTATCTTGGTAAGTTACTTTGCATTACAGAGGCTCATTTATTCCAGTTTAGGATGGGATGCTAATGAGTATCATATAGGTATAAGTACAGCCATTCTATATTTTACATAAATCAACAAAAGTTAGTATGTGCCAGCAAATACACAGATGTAGTATTAGTAAGTAACTATTACATTGGCACACTACATATGGAGAAGATGTGCAAGACATGCAGGCCCTTGGCCCTTGTGCCTGATCAGTTTTATACTCTGATCTTGAATATAGATGTAAAAAATAGAAAAACTACAATGGTATGTATGCATAATCACATGCATTCAAATGAGTTTTCTAGGAGTAATTCTGTGCCACTTTCACAGAAAATCTTACTTATTTGATTTTTTAAAATGTTTCATTTGAGGTGCCTTTTAAACTTCATTTTCTGTATTTCTAAAGGTTGTTTTTCAGGGGAAGGAAAAGATCCTGTATGGAATCTCAGAGGTGCAGGAAGGACTGATGGGAAGTGGGAAGATAAGCAAAATATAAGTGAATACTGACAGAATAAAGTCACAAGAGTAATGATTTCTGGTGATCTACCTACATATCTGTGTAATTTTCTCTGTCCATCTCTCTATCTACCTGTCCTCCATAATTAAAATGTTATATTTAGAACAGAAAGCAGAAAAGGAGAAAATGAATTTAAAGTTTTAGTATTCTCAGATACCCTCCTATCATTATATAAAAGGAAATTTGTAGGTCAATATCTCTTCCAGAGACAAAATAATCCTAAAGAAAAGATTCAAGTGTGTTGACATAAAATGAATAATGTATCACAATGAAGTTGGGTTTATTTTATTCCAGGTATGCAAAAATGTACATTTCTTTTAACAATCAAAATCAATACTTTTGAAGTTATATATATGTAATGTACATAATATGCATTAATCATGTATATGCATATATATTCATATATATTTAATAAAAACAGAATTTTTCCAGCACAAATATAGTGAAATAAATAGAAAATAATTTCATTAGGTAATACTTTCCTAATATTCATAGTGTTGAGTAAAAAGTCAAAATTAAAATTTCAGAAAAATTAAGAAAACCTTTGAAGTTTTATCCTGTTCTCTGTACTTGTTTAATCATATTCTTCCTTGTTTCCATTCTGTTTCTTCAGCATTTATCTCCTGAATACATGCAGTTCTTACTTTTGATCTCTGTTATTTTCTGCCATATTTCTACACCTTTATCTCTTTTTGCCCTTTAGTCATATTTCCTTTCTGTATTCTTATTGGAATTTTCAAGTTGGTGTTCAACCACTTTTGAATTTCCACATCAACCCTTCAGCTCTCTACCTCTTTGATATCTGAATATTCTTCTCCTTATCACCATTTCGCTCACGCATTTTCCTTTCCATCTTGGTTAACTGTCCATATTCATCTAGTTTCCTTTCATGTTCCAGATTTCCTCTCATCTTAAGCTGTTCTCTTCTTAAATTTTGAACCTGTTTTGTAGAGGCTATGCTTCCTTGCATTTTTTAAAGAGGTCAAAAAGGTTGCTGAATGTTTAAATCATGCACTGGATTAAGTTATTTTCATAGACTTATTCAATCTAAATACAGAGGCAACTGTGCCAACCAGTATTGTCGCTCATACCACGCAACTTGATTTTTATTTTTTTATATATTATCACTCAGAAGATATTTGTCCAGATCCTTGCTCTGTCTAAGTCACTTTGGTGATTTCCTACGGCCATGTTCATAGAACATGTGTATGGATCAAAACCACTTCTACACTCTGAAGATATGACTTGGTTCTGAGCTCAGTTCTTGCTGCCTTTCACTCCAAAGCAATGGACGAGAGGGAAGAATCTTGAGCTGGTCGGCACATGTGTTTGGTCTGCCCACAGACCAGACCATGGGTTGTACATGGGCTATTACACTTGGCCAGAATGTATCCTGCCAGTTATGTGCCTCATTCTTAGTTTGTGCTCTTTGATTTCTGCAAATAGCCTCCTTAAAAATTTTTTAAATGAGAGTTTGACAATGGGCATTGCTATGAAATTCTTAAAATATAGCACCCATTCCATGGCGACACTTTCAGGTTACAGGACTTAATTCAGGTGCCAAATTATATAAGAAGGGGATCATTGGGATTGCAGCTTTTTCTTGAATATATTTGCTTTTTCCATGACTTTGAAGTATTTTTACAAATACAAGCTGTTTTCCGTGTCATGAAAAAGTATAAGTACTAATTTTCATGTGAGATTTATGCAACGTATTTGTTGACAGGCCATGGCAGCCACTCACTTCACAGCAATTTATAGCATTTCTACAATAACCTGAATTATTTTTAACTAGATTGTCTTTGCCTTAATAAAAATGTGAAAAACCAGTAGCCTTTTGCTAATTAGGTACAAAAGTTGACATTCTTTCTCCTGCAAGGTATAATAATATGAGACTTTTCCATAGCTTGGTATGCTTTTACAAACACACACACATACATACGATAGCCCATAATATACCGTGTTCATTCTAGTCTATGACTTCATTTGTGCTGCACAAAATAAAGTGATCAGAATGTACACTGAGTACCAAATTTTCTGAATGGATAATTATAGATACTTTATTTCCAAAACACTGAAGCTCTTTAAGAACTCTTTCTCTATTGCTTTGGAAATTAATTGAACATTGGTAAACAGGTAGGGTTTTATCCATAATAATGTTATTGCCACCAAAATAAAAGGCTGACTGCAGAAATAAAAACTGGGAGCTTGGAACCTGTAACCACGATTCTATTTCAATCAGACTGTAACTTTCTGGTCTGAGAAAATCTTGTTACATATTACCAGCTCCATGTGTAGTTACTGTCTTTTTCAATAAGGGTTAGCTACATGCTGATGAAATACTAGCTACTATAATAATTACTTTGAGTTCTAGTAAATCAGGAACACAGACTCCTTTTGAAACTAGTTAGAGACAGGCATGAAAAAGGATATGCAAAGGAATATGTAAGGCAGTGAGTATAAAACATATGAGTGTTCATAGAGTGGAAAGGGGTATAATATAAGAAAAGGTGTGTATATTTTGTAAAGAATTCTAATGACATGGAGCAGAGCAGTGTCATTTACAGCTGTAAGCAATACAAATGGTCTTTTAAAGGGTTATTTAATTGAATGTAGTCCCACGTGTTCATTTTTTATTTTGTTTCCCTTGAACAAGGAGATGTGTCTAGGAAAAAATTGCTCACACTTATGTTCAAGAGACTTATGCCTATGTTTTCCTCTAAGGGTTTTATGGTTTCATGTCTTACATTGAGGGAAACCGGTCAATCCAATGTGGAAGCTAATGTAGCTGGAAACAGTGCCTCAAATCAGTGAACAAATGGCCCCAGAGACAACTGTCCTGCTACTGCTTCCACAGTGAGGTCAGGTTTCCTCTGCCTCGTCCTGACCCATTCCAGCTCTGGCACTGCTACAGCAGCAGGATCAGGAAGACAGATATTCTCTCAACCACTTACATCCACCAACTGGGAAAAGATTCTTTCCTCCCTGCTTTCGGGACCAATTCAGATGAGGTGAGAGCCTTTAGTGGGTATCATGCGGAGCGCACATCCATGAAACAGATGCAAAGGAAACCTGCAGAGGCAGTACGTGTTTCTAGATATGAGTCAAATGGGGGAATATTCTTGCCAATCAGGAAGGAGGGTTGATTTTGTGTGTGCAAAGTAAAAATGTTCCCTGTAGTCTACAATTTGTCCAAAAAAAGCAGTCAGGGTTATCCAGAGAATAAACAGGAACCTACACAGGGTTGGCTGATTGGAAGCTGTCTCGGATGTTGAGTCGGCGGCCTTCAGTATCGATGAGAGGTTGCTTCTCAACGGCTAGCTCTCCACAGTAGCTGCTCCTGACCCCTGAGGCTCCCACAGGCTGCAATTGGCAACTAATGATAGACCAAATAACAGATGACCTTGAATTGGAATGTCTGGCCTACTCTCTGCTCACATGAAACCAGAGTGCAGGCATCAGAGCATTTAGCTCCACCCTGGCTCAAGCATGCCTCTATGGCATGCCAAGAAATCAAGCCCTGGGGCAACTGCTACTTTCAGGTCCTGGTCTAGTCTGAGACAAAGAACACCAACATCATCTCTTAAGAGCCTCTTAAGCTCCTTTAGCCAAGAACCTAGCATTTGCATAAACACTCCTTCACATATATATTCCTTAAATACTTAATTGTATATTTGTATGTACTTACTCTCTCTCTATCATCTACCTATTAATTAAAAAGGACTACTCCTAAATTCACAATTAAGTGTCTTGGGGCATATTTAGAAGGATATATCCTATATTCTATTTGGTGAAAAAGTTTCAAAGAATGACTATCACTCTAGATTTTTATTAATCACATTATATATATAATCAACACTATGTATACATTACATATTTATATTAATTAATTTAAAGTTTATAGCAAAGGAGTTGTAATCTCTTGTGATATGTGTATCCTTATGGATTAGATAGTTCATATGGATATCAATGCTGTGCAAAATTATGCATGGCTATGAAAATGTATGTATGTAAGTGCATGTATATATGCATATAATATGTAAGCTTTATGTATATGGATGTATGAATACATTTGAACTCTCAAATGTAAGTTTATTTCCCTTATAAGTAGATATTCACTCAATCAATTCAAATTTATTTCTAACATCAAAAATATTTCTTAATCAGGTGACATAAGGGAATCTTGAGTTACAGATATTTGGTCCACATACCTACATGTGTATATATCTACACTGATAGGTAGCTGTGCCAATTTTGTTGTCTAGCTGATCAATCCTGCTGCTCACTCATGCTAATCTTCCACAGCCTAGTGACTTGGTTTTCTATTTGTTCTATTGACCAGGAATGTGAATTGAAATTTTCCTGTAGGGTAATTATTTGTCTATTTCTGCTGTAGTTTTCTCTGTTTTTTTCTTTGGATACTTTAAGGTGTTTTATTGATGTTCATCCTTTCTTCAAATATACAGGAAGTATGTTATCAGACATGTACAATGAACCTAATGAATTCAAACTATGAACCCATTTATTTGTCCATTCACCATGAATGAGAATAGAAGTATAGAATAAGTAAAATATTTCTCCTACCCATTCCCAGTAATTCATCGCCCCTAAATGTAGTTATTGATTTCTTTTATCATAGAAACATTTTTTGTTTATAAATGTATTAAGTGAATTAGAGTATAGACTCAGGTTATATCTTCTTTTCATTTCCATTGTTATTTCATGTATATTGTTCCTGTTCTACTCCTAATAGTCATGATATACTAAAGATAGCTGCCTATATATTTTTAATTAATAATTTTTTTGAGTTTTAAACTTAAAAGAAAATTTGAACAGAAAATATTAAGAATCCACATATGGCCCATATATGCTCCCAGATTTCCCTATTATTAACATCTTGCATTGTGGTGTATTTATTACAGTTGATGAAAAAATATTAATATATTACTATTAACTCCACTGATTTCATTATTCAGTCTTCGTGCTGTGTGTTGTATGGATTTAGACAAGGACATACCCACTGTCATATATCCATCATTACAGAACAGATTCACTGCCGTAAAACTGCCCTCTGCCTCACCTATTCATCTCTCCCAATCCCCAACCACTAATAATCATACTGTCTCTACAGTTTTGCACCTTTGATAATATTACATAGTTGGAATATACCTTTTTCAGATTGCCTTCTAACACAAGCAATATACATTTAAGTTTCCTTCATGGCTTGATAGTTTATTTCATCACTGAATAATATCCCATGGTCTGTATGTACCACAGTTTGTTTACCCTTTTGCCTATTGAAGGTCATCTTGGTTGCTTCCCAGTTTTGTCCTTGTTGTACAGGACTGCTATAAACATTTGTGTGCACTTTTCAGGTCATTTGAATAAGTATCCAGGACATGGATTTCTGGATTGCAAGGTAAGGCTCTTTATCTTCATCAGAAACTGCTAAACTACATTTTAAAATGCCTGTGCCCGTTTACATTCTCCCCAGCATTGAATGAGAGTGACTGTTCCTCCATCTATTCACCAGTATGCAGGGGTATCCCCCTGTTGGAGGTAGTTAAAAATGTGTCTCATACACAAGAGAAGATGCACAAAAGTGTGGGAAAAGTGACTTAAAATATGGTAAAGTACTTATATTGTTTGCAAATAGACTAAAGTACCATTTTACATTAGACCTTAAAGAGTTAAGAATGTATTCTGTAGTTCTTTTAACTGATTAAAATATTCTTAGACTGGATTTTTTTGAAGGGACACCTTAAAGATTTCAGAATTTTCAGGTACATATGTTGAAACTAAACGATTAAAAAGAGTGCAGCGCAGATATTAACCAAACTACAGCCTTGCTTAGGCCTATATTAGCATAATGAATTAGGACACAGTTAAGTATCAGATATTTACCATACAGTAGAGGTCAATGTGCAGCTAATATTATATTATGTTCTTTGATAACATATTAGAAAATAAAAAGTTCATGGGTGATACTGGTAAGATGAAGAAATAAGGAATGGACACTTCTAGTAACAGGACTTGATGCCATACCTGGGACTAGATTATTCTTTCACAGGAAAAAAAATAGAAAACTGAACAAAATAATGAAACAAGTATTTTGAAATACTTGCCATCACACAGCACGGGACTGCAATCCCTGAGGGAGGGAAAGGAGGAAGGAGTCCCACCTTCTCCAGAGGTCAATATCAGAACAACAGCATAGAGAGGAATCCTAGAGAGGGCGAGGCAGGGCCACTGAGATGAGAAAATTGAATTTTAATTACAATTCAAGGCAAAAGCATCTGTAATTTATAATAGAGTGATATATAAAAAACGAGCCAGTGATCAACACAGGGATTCCTCTCAGACCCTTGCTAAATCCTAACCAAACACACATGATGAAGTTCCAAAAAGCACAACAAAGACCAGTTGCCAGGAAGCTGTAAACTGAACAAGTCCCAGATGTCACATGGCAGGAAGACAGGACGGCTTTAGGCAGCCGGAGCACAGATGCTCTCTGTCCACCCAGGATACTCAGCACATACCACGGAAGGAAAGCTCATGCTGCTAAATTAGCTCTAGGATCAGGTTTGCTCTAGACAGACCTAACAAAATTTAAACCTCAAAAGAAAAAAAAGAAAAAGATAAAAGAAAAACCTACGAAAAACAACTGATTTTCAAGTTAATGAGTTGCCTGCTACAAGAAAGCCAATGCTGTTCTGAGGAAGGCAATGAAATCCAGGTGCTCAATGCTGGAACACCCAGTTCAGTTAAAAATAAAACAAATAGCCAAAAAGCAGAAAAATGCAACCCATTAGGAGGAGAAAAGCTAGTTAATTACCCATAAAATGACAAAGAAAGTCTTGGCAAAACATTGAAAATATTATTTATATGTGTATATTTATACAAAATAGAAATGTGACATACAGAGATGAATAATAAATATTTGAAATAAAATTTTCATTAGATGGAATTAACCATGAATTTTACAATATGGAAAGATGAGAAATCTTGAAGGCATAGAAATAGAAATTGTACAAGCTAAAGAACAAAGTTTGCATAGAGAACACAGAACTCAACAAACAGATGATATCCAACAGTGTAACATTATGTATAATTAGTATCTAAAAAAAGATGAGGGGAAGAAAAGCATAGCTGAAGAAGTAATAATATAAAAAAACACAGATGTGATGAAAAGTGTAACAAAAGACCCAAGCAGATCAAGAAAAAGCAAGCAAGCTAACTTCTGGGAAAAACATACCACAAAATATAAAAAATAGAGAACTCACAGGATAACTCCACGTTTCTAACCAGAAACGAGGCAATCAGAAGTTAATATAACGCTAGTTTTAGATATTGGGGAGGTTTCATCTGTGAAAACTTATTAGCTTGCTATCCAGTGAAAATAGGATGGTCAACATTCAAAGAACTAGGAACAACAAATGCGGGCGAACCCTCCTACACTGCTGGTGGGAATGTAAACTAGTTCAAGCATTGTGGAAAGCGCTATGGAGATTCCTCAAAAAACTAAAAATAGAAATACCCTTTTGACCTGGAAATTCCACTCCTGGAATTTACCCAAAGAAAACAACTTCTCAGATTCAAAAAGACATATTCACCGTTACGTTTATTGAAGCACAATTTACAATAGCCAAGATATGGAAGCAACCTAAGTGTCCGTCAGTAGATGCATGGATAGTGAAGAGGTGGTACATATACACAATGGAATGCTACTCAGCCCTAAGAAAGAAACAAACCGTACCATTTGCAACAACAAGGATGGAGCTAAAGGTTATTATGCTCAGTGAAATAAGCCAGGCCAAGAAAGAGACGTATCAAATGATTTCACTCATTGGTGGAGTATAAGAACAAAGAAGAAACTGAAGGAACAGAACAGCAGCTGACTCACGCAAACCAAGAATGGACTAACAGTTACCAAATGCAAAGGGACTGGGGAGGATGGCTGGGAACGGAGGGATAAGGGGGGAAAAGGGGCATTACGATTAGCACGTACAATGTAGGGAGGGGACACGGGGAAGGTAGTATAACACAGAGAAGACAAGTAGTCATTCTAGAGCACCTTACTATGCTGATGGACAGTGACTGTAACTAATCTTCACTGAAGAATGCTTATACTCCCAGTTTGATATTTTACTTTAGAGAATTAATGTGACTCTGACTTTGCTTAGCTGTTTAATACGGAGTGTTGGTAGGGGTCTTTTTCTAGAGGCTCTCACCCTACTCTGACTACACCCACGGTCCCTGTCTCAGAATCTCAGTGGCCCGTCATAAATTACTCAGCTGAAGAACACACAACGAAATGACCGAAAGAAAAGAACTTCTAAATACAAGAAAGTGCTCTGTCAGTTCCCAGACCAAAGTAAAGAAACTTCATTCCCAAATACAAAATACGAGAAGTACCTTATGAAAAGAATTTTAATTTTAAAGGCGCTGCCTCTGGTTGGCCTCTGGAGCCCGCGCCGCCTCGCTGCGGGTCACACTTGAACTGCCCCTCGCCCGTCCTCGCCCTCGAGGCCCCCGCCGAAAAAACCCACACATGGTCAAACGCCCACCGGCCTCCCCATCCGCGCGGCCCCGCCCGTCTCTTCCGCCTGCGGCTCCGGGCCGGGTGGCGGGAGCAGGTAGGCGGCGCGGCCCCAGGACGGGAGGACGCACGCAGCGGGGCGGAGAGCAGGCGCCCTCCCAACCGGGCGCGGACGGAGGAGTAGCGGCTCCCGCAAGCCCCTCTCCTGCGGCCACGGCGAACTTCACCAGACGCTGGCCTGGTCGCCCTGGGCGCACGGCCCCACTCCCTCCCTCCCCGCGCAGCCCCTCCTCGGAGAGCGCCGCCTCCCGACCCCCGGCCGGTCTAGCAAGCCCACCACTGGCCACGCACAGCCCGTCGAGGGACGTGCACGGCCGCCCCCACCGCCGGCTGCCCCGCTCCTTCGTCCTGGACGTCTGGCCTCCTCCTGACCCGCCACCGTAGACCTGCGATAGCGTGAGCACCTTCTGGGCCGAGCTCTCTGAAGTCCGGCCGGACAGCGGCTCCAAGTCCGTGTCGGTCGCCGCCCTCCGCCCGCCGCGGGAGAGCCGAGAAGGGGAGAGTGCGGTGCCGGTAGCCCAGCGGCCGCGAAGAGAGGAACCGAGTGTGGGGGCGAGCCGGGAGCGGCCTGCGCGTGAGCCCCGGGAGGAGGGCGCCGCCGAACACGGCGCCGGTACAGCCACATCTGGTCTCCGCCAGGCCCACCACGCCGACGGGATGATGTGGGCCGCTCCTCCCCGGCTGGCGAACCGAAGCACGGAGGTTGCAGGAACCTCTCTCCTGGGTGCTCGCGTCGCTACTGACTGCTGAAAACGGCGGAGGCGGCGCCTGCAGCCAGTACGCAGCCGCCGGAATTAAAGCTGCCCGTGGTCGACTGACGGCGCTTGCAGCCAATGAGCGGGCTGCAGAGGCAGTCATTGGACGCAAGGCTGAAACAAGTCATGTCAGCCACTCTCTTACTGCCCTTGTCCCGATGCCCTACATTTACTTCTGACTCAGGACACCAGGGGCTCAGGAAATCCGTTGGGTCAGGACACCAGAGGACTGAGGACATCAGGGGATCAGTACACAATGGGCTCAGGACACGAGGGGGCTCAGAAAAGTCTCCCCCAACACATCACATGTTGGAAAAGCAAGTGCGTGGGGAAGCTGGGGGAACTGGTTTACGTCTCCAGATGTTCAGAACCAGAGGGGGTGCATCCAGAGAGAGAGAAACAGGGTTTTCTGTCCCGGGCGTCCCACAGCTTCCCCGTCCCCCCACCGGCGAACAAGCATCACACCCGCCTCGGGGCAGGGAGCCTGTGGGCTGTCCCCGGGACTCGCCGACCCCTCCTCTGGGTCCGACCCACTGCAGGCGAGGCAGGGGCACCCCCTGAGCCGCCTTCCCACGGTACTGCCCGCAGCTCCCGGGAGTCCTCCACCGCCAGCCCCGAACCCACCGCCCGTTCCGCCCCACGTGCACAAGGAGGACACTCCGCCGGCCTCCTGCCGCTCCCGTTGGCCGAGGTCCCTCGCAGCGACCCCCCACCTCACATGGACAGCAGGACGGCTCTCTATCCCACAAAGCCCCACGCCCAGGGCCAAAGCCCAAGACCCTGGAGCAGAGCTGGGCTCTGAAGCACGTCATAGGCGGAGGCAGCCACCAATCCGGGGAAGCTGATGTGTACGTTGGCATGACGACGACGGGACGCGGAATCTGGGCGGCTGTTTGAAAGCAGTGCTGTGGTTTTACACGTTAAAGAACCAATTGCTTAAAGTCTCTTCCGTCTTTTCCTTCCCCGACCCCCTCCCAGACCCTTGCGTGGACGGAAAGCTCCGGGCAGCGACTCAACATCCCCGGCTGTCGACAGAGAGAGCGTAGGAGAGGATCACACCCCAGTGTCAGACCACAGGACTCCTGCGTCCTTTCTGCCGAGCAAAACCCAGCGTGCCCAAAGAGCAACGGACTCACTAGTATTTTCATTTAATTGGATTTGAAGAAAGAACAAATATACACGGGGGCAACCACCATTTTATAAAGGTACCATTCCTGCAAAAATATTAGTCTCCAAAGCAAACGTTGTGTTCGTATTGTTGGTTAAAAGTTTTATTTCTAGTCTCTACCTTATAATGCTGTAAGAATTAAAGAATACTTATAAAGTGCTTAAAACTGTCTCTACACACAATAATTGCTAAATAAATGTTAGCTGTTATTATTAGTAGTATTATTTTATTATAATTGTCTATCTTCCTGTATTAGAACATAAGTTCCAGGAGAACAGGAACCATGTCTATTGTTCACCTGTGTATCTTCTGCATATAGGACAGTGCCTGGCACATAATAGGCGCTGATTAAGTATTTGTTGAATGAATGAAGGATTCATGCACTATGAAGAAGTGAAGTAATAATGACAAGGTGCTGACACGATTACAGAAAATACCCTTGGTTTTGTTCCAGTGACCTTTATCAGCTCTGAATTAATGACCCTGATTCATTTAAAATCTAGCCCACCACCTGATCTTTTGATAACCCACCATGATTAAATAACCACTCCAGTAATTTCATTAATAGCAACACATAATCAGTCCATGAAATTTAAAGCTTTGGCTTAATGGTCTGAAAGTATTAATAAGAAATAGGAAAATTAAAGGGTTAGTAAGTATTAAGTAAAAAGTTTATGTATGTGATTTTAAGGTACTAATAAGGAAACTACAAGCTTTTGGCTTAAATGTTTTGAAAGTATTAGAAAGAGAAACTAAAATTAAGTTCACTAAAAACTTAAAATTCATCCTATCAACTGCCTTTGCCGGCAAAAATCGTATATAACCTCCCAAGAATTCTCATTTTAAAACCATGAATACAAGCAAATCTACCACGCTGCCTTTGAGTGTGCCCATAACCTCAGTTTTCCATGTGTGATGACCCCAAACCCTCCCATTTGTTCTCTGGGTTCCAAGTTCTACAGTTTTGTTAGTAACTGGCATCCTGCTATATTTCCTGTCTTTCATTATCTATGAATCCATCCCTTTCAGATCATTCTTATCACCTTTTGGTTATGGTGTAGTATATCTTAGCCTTTAAAAATGCTCCTCCGAAAAGAAAAAGAAGAAAAAATTTAGTGTAAACATGCCTACAACATAAACTTAACAAAAGAGAATGAATTAATCATTAGGCAACAGTCAAAAAATAAAAAGCTTCTTCATTTTAATATGACGTTACTATTTTAATCTATGTAAAAATTATGTTTTGTGTATTTGCTGTGATGACAAAACGGATTATTCTTATGGCAGGATGTAATGTAGGAATTCCAGCTTCAGTCCTTATACAAACACTATATCCAGTTGAATTAAACATCCCAAAGAAAAAAAGGTATAAAAATTTTAAAAGAAATTTTAAGAGCCTATTTCTACAACCTAGGGTTTGTAAAGACCGTTTGATCAAGACAAGACACCTAAGAGCTATACAAGAAATAACTTAAATATTTTATCTATATAAAAATTTAATTTTATGACAAGATACACTAAATTAAGTCAAAATATAAACATTCAATTAGCAGGTAAATTCTGTTACGTCTATAACATATGAAACTTTACTAATACTAGTAGTATTAACACATAACAAAGGTAACCAGGTCAAAAAATAGGCAAAGAATATAAATAAGCCATCCAGAAACAGCAATTCCAAATTGACAAAAAACATAAAAGACACTCAACTTCGCGGTTATGAAAATGAAAGTAAACTAACCATGAATTACCACATTACAATATCAGATTGGCAATAATTCTTTTAAATTAATAATATTATTGGATGGGATTGGGAGAAAGGGGATAGAGTCAGACAGTGCGGAGCCCTTTGCTCCCCGTTCCCCTCACAGTAAAAGTCAGAGGACTCACACTAACGTGCAAGACTCTCCCCTACCTAGTTGATCTCCTGTGTTGCTCATTCCTCTTTGGTGTTGTCTGAACATAGCTCCTGTCTTAGGGCCTTTGCACTGGCCATTTCCTCAGCCAAGAATACTCTTACCTGTATTACTCAAGTCTTTCTTCAAATCAGGTCAACCAACCATGACAGCCCTGTTTAAAGTTTTGGCCATCCTCTATGGTGGTCCCCAACCTCCTGCACTCCTTGTCTCCCTTAACCTGTTCTACTTTTCTTTTTTATGTAGCACATATCATCTATGATCCCATATAGTATGATCCATATTCAATCCTATATAAATTTGTTTTATTATTTCTCTCTCTGTCCCATACAGAATATACATTCTACAAATGCAAGAATCTTTGTATTGCCCAGTGATGTAAGCCAAGCATCTGAGACAGTGCCTGGCACAAATAGGGGTCCATCATGGTTTTCAAATGAGTGAATGAATGAACTAATGAGTTAACAGAAAAAAGTCACAGTTTTATGTAAAAAGTTATTGTCTTAATCTTTTATATTTTAAAGGAAAAAATAATTAACATTCTTCTAGTCTAAATTCAGATTTGCAGTGAAGATATGCCAAGACACAGAAAGATGATTTCTTTTCAGGAAAGAATCTCTAAATGAAAATCATGTGATTTATTAGGCTCTATATGTACCATTAAAATTCTAGTTCAGTCAGCCCCATCCTGAATCCAGTCACAACTCTAATTTAAACCAACTTCCCTCCTCTTCTAATTGAATCACTATCTCCAATTCTAGTAAACCCTTTCATTTACAAAGTTATCAGCCCACAAAATGTGAAAATTTTGCTTGAGACTTTTAGTAAGAAAATGGAGGAAAAAAACTCAATGCTCACAAGTTAGAAATTACACTTAAAGTAGTATAAATGATAGCATCTGTTCTAGTTTTTAACCGAAAAATGATTAATTTTGTAATATAAAAGCTAGTGATTTAATCTATTTTGATAAGTGACAAGGATAGAAAAATAAAGTAGCTTGCCTTTTACCAAACAAATCCTAATTTTAATTGAAGATGCTTTGGGGCCCAGAGAGATGATGTCCTGGCAACAGCCTCAAAATGAAATTTGCTGATGGTCCAGGCTACATTACTAGATGTTAGTATAATTTAACCACCTCTTACCTAATCCAAGCACTTAGCTACCTTTCACCCACTGGCCACTCTATTATTACTAAGACAATTAAAAGCAAGCATATTAAAAAAACAGTTAAAATGTAAGAACTAAAATATAGAAAATAAGGGGATAGAAAAAGACGTACCAGGCAAACACTAAAAAAAACACAAAAAATTTGGTGTAGCAGATTAATTATCAAAAGTATTCTTTGAGTAACATTAACAAGGACATTTGTGAGGCATCTTATTGCATCCCAAAGAAAAATCTAGGAGAGCATTAAATCATGAACATGTGTGTAACTAATTGCATGGTCTGGAAAAATTTGAAGCAATAATAAAGAATTAAAAGGTAAAATTTGCCTGAGTCCAGCTCCAGCTGGGGTGAGGTATCGAAGGTGAGTGAGATGGCATTGGCGAGTGAGAAGACACCCACAATGACTAAGGTGCAAGCATCTCCTAGCATAAGGCTAGTAGTCGTTTATTTTATACAAGTTAACAATCAAAAGAATTCTGAGTGGGGAACTTTACAACCATTAAGTAATTATAAACTCAATTTCCGGCGGTCTCCAGTGTCCTGGGTTGCAACTGTCTTACATGGTATTGTAACAATAGCAAGGGCAATTAGGTCCTAAAGGCTGTCTTGGTCTTGTTTGTTCTGTCCTTGATTACTTATCAACTCCCCCTAACCATTTCTATTCCTGTAAGCATTCTACTGATTAACACACCTTTCCTTTTGTTCTCACTTAACAAACACCAGCTGGGCATATTTATTTTAATTCCTTTCTATGTATTTAAGAAAAAACCTTGAACTGCACTAACCATTGTTCTATGAAACAAAAACTACCCATTCATGTATAGATCATGAACCCTACTACATGAAATAGGACTGGGAAACAAAGTACATCAATTAATTTTTCCCATGCTACGTTTACCTTTAGAAAAGCACCATTTTCTTCTCAAAATCTCTACAGTTACATTAGGGGGTCCTTCTATTGTGGGAAAAGGAAGCTTATTTCTAATTCTTTCTGTGCAGTTGGTGAGTCAGGAGGGGGTCCTCCTCACAGTCCTGGTTCCCATATCTCTCTATGGTGCAATTTCTTATAAAACTCCTCTGCTGTAATATTAGGGCAGAAATGGGGCAGCCTTGTATAGGTTCCAAAGAGGGAGTTTCTTCTGAGTAAGCAGGAAAGGTAGGGTGAGCTTTCCTTGAGCTTTGGCTACCTGCCTTAGTATTTGGAGTAAAACTTAAAATAAAAGGGAGGTAAATTCTTGTTATATTTATGAAAATTATGGTGTACTTTTTGTTAGAGCTCCAAGTAATGAAGCCCGTGGGAAAGTTAATAATATAGCGGGAAATAACAAGGGCCAGCTGGGAGGCCTCCAGTTCTTCTGAAGGCATCCTCGAGCCTGGACTTTGTCAAGCAGCACGAGTAGCTTTGCCCCCGACAAAAACTGAAAAATGTGTAATGGTGGGAATTTTTTTAAATAGCAATCTCTCCCAGATTAAACAAATTAGCAACATTGATGCATTGTGTGCATAGATACGCATGCTTACTGTATTTGTATTTCCATATATATTTATATGTCGCATTTATATATGTATATAAAATCCTTCAACCAAAACAAGAGAAATACACATTCTTTGAAGAAAATGTTGGACATTCATAAAATTAATTGTAAAGCCACCAAATTAATTTCAATAAATGCCTATGTACTCATTTCCGAATTATATTTAGACTTTCTAATTTTTGAACTTTAAATAAATGTTCAAAATGTTTATGTAAATGAGTCATGTGCTTTCTTTTGTGTTTTTCTTTTATATAGTTGTGATATACTATCTAGAATTTAATTGGGTAAAAATACACAGTATACCGGGCTGTTTATACTCTGCACCCTGATTCCAAACACCAAGCTACTCCCATGAGGACATATGGGTCCAACAGCTTGGGAGGAAGGATGATTATTTATTAATTAAAAAAATATTTCCAGTTTATTCCCTGTTGTTACTTTTCTCAATGATGTCAATTGAAATATTTTAAAATTATTCAGCTAACTTTTAATATCATGTATTTTCCTAAAATACTATGTTACTGTACCTTTTTTCTTATTCCTACTTTTTCACTTATTCCTACCACATACACTTTTTTCCCTCTTGACTAGCTTTGCTTTCGCAGGTGTCTTTTTGGATCTATTTACCATTAAGCTTTTACAAATATTAAAAAATTCGTTGATTTCTAATCTTAATGTCACTTTTTCCTTCCACCAGCTTTTCTTTGGCTTATATTATTTGTTCTTCTCTCTAATTCTACAATAATGTGCTCAATTAAAAAAATAATTTATTCTAATAATAATGTTTGCAGTATGGTGATAGTACAAATAATGCCACTATGTACATTTTTGTAAATGTGTAGAGGTGCATGGTATACATTTCATTCATATATCCCATCAGCAGGATGAGTTCTCCTTGTTCCATAATCTCACCACACTTGATATTGTCCAACTTTTCAATTCTAGGTAATCTGGTGGGTTTGTAGTGATGTCTTATGGAGGTCTTAATTTGCTTTTCCTTCATTGCCAATCACCTTATTTATGTTTATTGTTCACTTGAACTTCTTCTTTTGTGGGATATGTGTTTAAGTCTTTCTACTGAATTATCTTCTTTTTAAATTGATTTCTAAGAGTTCTTAATACTTTGGTCACCAGTTGTCTGTCACTTATTTGTGCTACAGATATATTTTCCACTTCTTGGCTGTTCTTTTTGGTATATTTTCATCTACAAAACCATTTATTATGGTAATTCAGTTTATCAGTGTTTTCCTTTTTGCTTAGTGCATGGTATTTCTTAAGAAATTCTTCCCTACTTTGCAGTTACACTGGTATGGTCAGACACTATCTTCTGAAGGGTTTATAGTCATGCCTCTCAAAGGCCCATCAGAAATTCGTTCTCTGCATGGCGTGATGGATGCTCTTGGCATAGTCCTTTGAAGCAAGCCTGGCCTTGTCCCTCGCCTCTCAGTGCTGGGCACTTCATGGCCCTTTGTACTTAAATATAAAATCTTAAATGTCATGTTTTACAAAAATACTTTTGGGATTTTGATTGGGATAACATTGAATCTCAATTTAAGAAGAAATTCACAGTTCTACAATATTGAGTCTTCAAATCCATTAACAGGTTACGTCTTTCCATTTATTTAGGTCCTCTTTAATTGCCTCTAAGTAAATTTATATTATTGTTTCCATAGAAACCTTGTAAATTTTTGTCAGCTTTAGCCTCAGGTGCTGCTCAAGGTTTGATGCTTTAATAAGTGGCCTCTTTATAATTTGATTGTCCAATTGTTTGTTGCTGGTATATGTAAGTATAATTGTTTTTTATATATTGTGGTTTAAATTCAGAGACCTAGCTAAACCCTCTTATTAATGACACTAGTTAACTCATCTCTCTTTGGGCTTTTTCATGTAGGCAGTCATATCTATGAATAAGGAGAGCTTTGTCTCTCTTACCCAGTCTTTTTCACACTCCTTTTCTCCCCTTGCTGCCTTATGTCAGGTAGAACATTCACAGAGATCACAGGCTTCCTTGTCTTCTTCCTGATCTTAATGGGAAAGCTTTCAAATTTTCATTGCTAAGTATGATTTTTACTGAAGGTTTGGGGTAAGTGCATTTTATTCAATTAAAATTTCCCCCCACAATTTTTAGTTTGCTAAATGGATAATGAGCTTTATCAAACACTTCTTGGCATCTAATGAGATTCTCTTTTAGTTTGTTTGTGTGTATTATTATATTAATTTATTTAACTGTCAACTAACATTTCATTCCCAAAATAAACCCATCTTGATCATGGTGCATATATTGCAGGAATCCGTTTACTCGGATTCTATTTAGGACTTTTGCACCTAGGTTCCTAAATGAGATTGGCCCATTATTTTCTTTTCTCATTTGAGACTTCCTTATAAAGTTTATATTATGGAAGGTGTTGGAAAATACTCTTTCTATTTTATGGAGGAAAAGTTGTCTAATCTTGGAAATACTTCTTCCTTGAATGTTTGGTAAATTTGCTTTGCCTAGGTTTTCTTTGTTTAAAGAGTTTTGACTAGGACTTCAGTTTCCTTGGTGGTTATAGATACTCAGTGTTCAATTTTTTCTTTTGTCCATTTTCCTGTTATGTTTTTCTAAGAATTTACTTAATTCACCTGAATTTTAAAATATATTGGCTTAAAGTGGACACACTGTACTTACTAAATTTGTTTTTTCATGTGCAGCCTTTGTAGTGATGAGTGCTCTATCTTCTCTGGTATTGGTGTGACTTTGATCTCTCGTCTTTCCCATTTTCATCAGACATTGTCAATTTTGACTTTTCAAAAAGCCAACTTTTACTTTTGTTCCTCTCTAGTTCATCAATCCTTGCATTATTTTTACTTTCTTTCTTCTACTTTCTTTGCTGTACTCTTTTCCTAGCTTCCAGAGAAGTTAGATGCTTAGTTCATTTAATTTTCCAGCTTCCTGTCTTTTCTTAGATATTTATTTAATCCTATAAATCTTTCTTTTACTGTTGCTTACCAACATCTCACAGGTTTCAGAAAATATTATATTCACTCTCATTTAAAGTATTTCCTTATTTCCATTTTTACTTCGTTCTGGTTAAAATTTTATTTAGAATGCATTTTTAATTTTACAAAATTGGGGATTTTTCTAATTATCTTTTCAAAAGTAATTTATAACTTTATTTTATGGTCAGAGAAACTGCTTTCTATCCTCTTCCATTTGTTAAAACTTGTTTTATGGCCACAGCTTTATATTCAATTGGTGAAATTTATGAAGTACTTGAAAAAAAACTCTGTTCTGCTGTTTGAGGGTACAGATGTTCAATATATGCCCATTAGGCCAATTTTTAGATTGCATTGCTCAAATATTCTGTGTTGTTTCTCAACTACTTGATTAGTTAGTAGAGTCCTGATTTATGTCTGATTTCTCTTGGTCCCTGTTGGTCTCAAAAATTTGTCTTAAGGTGATAAATGGTAGGATGTAACTTAATGTTAAAGGTTAGAACCACTCCTGTTAAAGTCTGAAATGAGGGTATAATTTCTACTAAATCGACATTCAACATTTTACTGGAGATCATATCTCATTATATAAGACTGCCGTTCCTGCCCAGCTACAAAAAGAAAAAAGAAAAAACGATAAGAGCTATGACTATTGGTAAAGAAGAGGTAATAATTTTTGTATTTTTTTTGAAAATATTATCTATGTGAAAAACTTTAGATTCATTGGTCAAGTTAGCAAACAATAGGAAGTAAGAATAAGGTTTGGAAAAAGATATAAGACCTATAAACAGTAAAAATTAATAGACAAAAAGTGTCCACTTACAAAGCACTCAAAAAGTATAAAATTCCTAAGAATATATCTAAAGAAATATACATTATCAGTATGGGTAAAATTCTGAAATGTTATAAATACATATAAGATCTGAATAAATAGCAGAATATAGAAATTAATTGATGGGAATGCCCAATATGGGAACTATGTCCACTCTCAAATTTATTTTAAGATCATGCAATTTCAGTTCAGATCAACAGGATTTTCATGGAACTTGACAAATTTATTTGAAAATGAATACTGACATACATTTAGGTCTTCTAATTCTAAAGGTGAATGAAGAAATGGGAACTTGCCTTACCAACTACCAACTCTAAGTATAAATCTACAATAATTAAAACTATAGTTTTGGCACAGAAATGGGCAATATCAGTGGAGTAAAAAAGAGAGTCTAGAAAGAGACCCATGCTTATATTTTAACTTGGCATATAAGAGTGGGGTTTTCTAACTCAGTGGAGAAAATGGTGGTAGACAATTACATTTATACCAAAATCCTAACAATAAATATATAGATCCTTACATGCCAACAACAACACAATTTTAAATGAGTGAAACAAAGATGAAAAACAAAGAAAACAATGAAAATGAATCTTTGTGACTTCATGGAAGAGTGGACTACTTAAACCTGAAGGGAACAAATCACAATAGAAAGGATGAATAAGTGATTATACTTAATTTTTCAAAATAATTACGACACAATAAATTCAAGTGAAGGTGGTGGCATGGGATAACATATTTGCTACAATACGATTGATAGAGAATTAGTATCCCAAATACTTAGAAATTTTATAAACCAGAAAAAGAGCAATTTAACTTAAAAAATAAGCGAAATATATAACTAGTAATTTACAAAACGAAAACTCACAAAAGGCCATTAAATCTATGAAAAAGCTGTCACCAGGAAACAGACAACACAGTATTAATATAAAAGGAGATAAATTATTTTGCCAATCAAATCACCAACAACTAAAATGTTGGCATCTGAGGGTGTGGAGAAAGAAACTCCTTCTCTGCTAGTGAGTGTGTTAATTAGGAAAATCATTAGGTAAAGCAATTTGACATTGCATAACAATATACAAAATAATTTGTATTATTTCTACAGTACCTAAATATACGATGGTACAATTTTCATACCATAATGAAATAACGCTTAGGTAACATCCGGGAAGATGGTGGTGTGAGCAGGGCAGCAGAAATCTCCTCCCAACACTATATTTATCTACAAAAACACAGAAAATACATCTATTCCTAAAAGAGAGATGAGAATACACAGGAAAGCGCACAGCGTGCAGCTACACCCGAGAGGACTCGGCACTCCAAGAGGTGGGTAAGATATGGAGCCGCAACCCAGCAGGACCGAGCCCTCCCCAACCCCAGCACACCAGCGGGAGGAGAGGATTCAGAGCCGGGAGAGAGTGGAAGTACACCCCGCGAAGTAGCCAGGCCCGGGGTTCTACACGGGGAGCGCTGACCCACATTGCGCAGTACAGCGGAGATTGGAGAGACAGAGGGGCAGGATCTGAGTGGGGAACACGCCAGGGTGCTTGCAGCCGGCTCCCAGGAAAGAAAAAAAAAAGTGCGCGCTTTCTTCAGCGGTCTAAAAGAGACAGGAGCCCAGGGGAAGAGCCGGATCGCCACAGCACACTCAGCCCAGGGGGCTGCAAGTCCTGGGGAGTTTCAGATGCCTTAGCTGGCGACTGAGGAAACGGAGCCATATTTAACACATCTCACTGAGATCAACTGCCTCCTATTCGTTCCCACACCTGCCAGAGCGATAAAGGGCCCTGCGGAGTGGCACAGTCACAGCTGAGGAATAGTGGGGCAATAGCGCCACCTACAGCATTCCCACAGAATCTACGTCCGGTGGGCATTTTTTTTGTTTTTTTGTTTTGTTTTGTTTTGTTTTTTGTTTTGTTTTTGTTTTTTCTTTTCTTTCTTTTTTCCTTTTTTTCTTTCTTTTTTTTTCTTTTTTTTCTTTTTTTCTCCTTTTTTTCTTCTCTTTTTAAAGTCTTAAAGAGCCGAGCTGACATACGTGGCAACTATCAGTGACCAAATTATACAGCCATGAAAAGACAGAGGAATATGGTTCAGACCAAAATCAACCAGACAACCCCAGAGAGGGAGTCTGAAGGGATGGAAATGCACAGCCTCCCTGAAAAAGAATTTAGAATAAAAGTCATAACCATGCTGATGGACCTACAGAGAAATGTGCAAGAGCTGAGGGAGGAAGTGAGGGAACTGAGGAAAGAGAATACAGAAATCAGACAAGCGATTGACGGGTTTAACAGCAGAATGGATGAGATGCGAGAGACTGTTAATGGAATAGAAAACAGAGAACAGGAATACAGAGCACCTGAGGCAGAGAGAGATAAAAGGATTTCTAGGAATGAAAGAATATTAAGAGAACTGTGTGACCAATCCAAACGGAACTATATTCGCATTATAGGAGTAGCAGAGGAAGAAGAGAGACAAAAAGGGATAGAAAGTCTCTTTGAAGAAATAATTGCTGAAAACTTTCCCTCGCTGGGGAAGGAAGTAGTCTCGCAGTCCACCGAAGCTCATAGATCTCCCAACACAAGGGACCCAAGGAAGACAACACCAAGACACATAATAATTAAGATGGCAAATATCAAAGATAAAGACAGGATATTAAAGGCAGCTAGAGAGAGAAAAAAGATCACCTACAAAGGAAAACCCATCAGACTATCATCAGACTTCTCAACAGAAACCTTACAGGCCAGAAGAGAATGGCATGATATATTTAACATAATGAAACAGAAGGGCCTCGACCAAGAACATTGGATCCAGCACGATTATCATTTAAATATGATGGAGGGATTAAACAATTTCCAGATAAACGAAAGTTAAGAGAGTTTGCTTCTCATAAACCACCACTACAGGATATCTTAAATGGACTGCTCTAGAGGGAAGCACACCTAAGGCTTAAAAGATGTCACCAGAGAAAAAAAAATCATAGCAAAGAAAGCAGACCATCCAAATACCAACTAAAGGCAAAGAATAAAACACCTATTATAGAAAGAATGGAGGAGGAGGAATAAGAAGGGAGAGAAAGAAAGAAACATCGACTGTGTTTACAATAACTTAACAAGAAAGTTAAGTTAGATTGTCAGATAGTAAAGAAGCAACCTTTGAACCCTTGGTAACCACGAATCTAAAGCCAGCAATGGCAATAAGTACATACCTATCAATAATCACCCTTAATGTAAATGGACTGAATGCACCAATCAAATGACACAGAGTAACAGAATGGATAAAAAAGCAAGACCCATCTATATGCTGCCTACAAGAAACTCACCTCAAATCCAAAGATATACACAGACTAAAAGTGAAGGGATGGAAAAAGATATTTCATGCAAACAACAAAAACCAAAAAGCAGGTGTTGCAGTACTTGTATGAGACAAAATAGCCTTCAAAACGAAGAAAGTAGCAAAAGATAAAGAAGGATATTACATAATGATAAAGGGGTCAGTCCAACAAGAAGATATAACTATTATAAATATATATGCACCCAACACAGGAGCGCCAGCATATGTGAGACAAATACTAACAGAATTAAAGGAGGAAATGTACAGCAATGCATTCATCTTAGGAGACTTCAACACACCACTCACTCCAGAGGACAGATCAACCAGACAGAAAATAAGTAAAGACCCAGAGGCACTGAACAACACACTAGAACAGATGGACCTAACAGACATCTACAGAACTCTACACCCAAAAGCAACGGGATACACATTCTTCTCAAGTGCACATGGAACATTTTCCAGAATAGACCACATACTAGGCCACAAAAAGAACCTCAGTAATTTCAAAAATATTGAAATCATACCAACCAACTTCTCAGATCACCAAGGTATAAAACTAGAAATAAATTTTAGAAAGAAATCAAAAAGGCTTACAAATACATGGAGACTTAACAACACTCTCCTAATTAATTAATGGGTTAACGACCAAATAAAAACAGAAATCAAAGAATATATGGAGACTAATGACAACAACAACACAAAGCCACAACTTCTGTGGGACGCAGCAAAGGCAGTTCTAAGAGGAAAGTATATTGCAATCCAGGCCTATTTAAAGAAGGAAGAACATTCCCAAATGAATAGTGTAAAGACACAATTACTGAAATTGGAAAAAGAACAAATGAGGCCCAAAGTCACCAGAAGGAGGGACATAATAAAGATTAGAGAAGTAATAAGTAAAATTGAGAAGAAAAAAACAATAGAAAAAATCAATAAAACCAAGAGCTGGTTCTCTGAAAAAATAAACAAAATAGATAAACCCCAAGCCAGACTCATTAAGAGAAAAAGAGAATCTACACATATAAACACAATCAGAAATGAGAAAGGAAAAATCACGACGGACCCCACAGAAATACAAAGAATTATAAGAGAATATTATGAGACTCTATAAGCTAACAAGCTGGAAAACATAGAAGAAATGGACAACTTCTTAGAAAAATACAACCTTCCAAGACTGACCAAACAAGAAACAGAAAAACTAAACAGACCAATCACCAGTGAGAAAATCGAATTGGTAATCAAAAAACTACCCAAGAACAAAACCCCTGGGCCTGAAGGATTCACCTCTGAATTCTACCAGACATATAGAGAAGAAATAACACCGATTCTCCTCAAGTTTTCCAAAAAATAGAAGAGGAGGGAATACTTCCAAATTCATTCTATGAAGCCAGCCTCACTCTAATACCAAAACCGGGCAAAGACCTCACCAAAAAAGAAAATTACAGACCAATATCCCTGATGAACGTAGATGCAAAAATACTCAACAAAATATTAGCAAATCGAATTCAAAAATACACCAAGAGGATCATGCACCATGATCAAGTAGGATTCATCCCAGGGATGCACGGATGGTACAACATTCGAAAATCCATCAACATCATCCACCACATCAACAAAAAGAAGAACAAAAACCACATGATCATCTCCATAGATGCTGAAAAAGCATTTGACAAAATTCAGCATCCATTCCTGATTTAAACTCTCAACAAAATGGGTATAGACGGCAAGTACCTCAACATCATAAAGGCTATATATGACAAACCCACAGCTAACATCATACTTAACAGCGAGATGCTGAAAGCTGTTCATTTAAGATCGGGAACAAGACAAGGATGCCCACTCTCTCCACTGTTATTCAACATAGTACTGGACGTCCTAGCCACAGCAATCAGACAAAACAAAGACATACAAGGCATCCAGATTGGTAAAGAAGAAGTCAAATTGTCACTATTTGCAGATGACATGATACTGTACATAAAAAACCCTAAAGACTCCATTCCAAAACTACTAGAACTAATATCTGAATTCAGCAAAGTTGCAGGAACAAAATTAACACACAGAAATCTGTTGCTTTCCTATACACTAATGATGAACTAACAGAAAGAGAAATCAGAAAAACAATTCCATTCACAATTGCATCAAAAAGAATAAAATACCTAGGAATAAACCTAACGAAGGAAGTGAAAGACCTGTACTCTGAAAACTACAAGACACTCCTAAGAGAAATTAAAGAAGATACTAACAAATGGAAATGCATCCCATGCTCTTGGCTAGGAAGAATCAATATTGTCAAAATGGCTATACTTCCTAAAGCAATCTTCAGATTCAATGCAATCCCTATCAAACTACCAACAGCTTTCTTCAATGAGCTGGAACAAATAATTCTAAAATTCATATGGAACCACAAAAGACCCCGAATAGCCAAAGCAATCCTGAGAAGGAGGAATAAAACAGGGGGAATTACACTCCCTGACTTCAAGCTCTACTACAAAGCCACAGTAATCAAGACAATTTGGTATTGGCACAAAAACAGACCCACAGACCAGTGGAACAGAATAGAAGATCCAAACATTAACCCAAACATATACAGTCAATTAATATTTGATAAAGGAGCCTTGGATATACAATGGGGAGATGACAGCCTCTTCAGCAGCTGGTGTTGGAAAAACTGGACAGCTACATGTAAGAGAATGAAACTGGACTACTGTCTAGCCCCATACACAAAGGTAAACTCAAGGTGGATCAAAGACTTGAATGTAAGACATGAAACCATAAAACTCTTAAAAAAAACAGGCAAAAATCTCCTGGACATAAACATGAGCAACTTCTTCATGAACATATCTCCCCGGGCAAGGGAAACAAAAGCAAAAATGAACAAGTGGGACTATATCAAGCTGAAAAGCTTCTGTACAGCAAAGGACACCATCTGTAGAACAAAAAGACATCCTACAGTATGGGAGAATATATTCATAAAAAACGTATCTGATAAAGGGTTGACATCCAAAATATATAAAGAACTCATGCACCTTAACAAACAGAAAGCAAATAATCCAATTAAGAAATGGGCAGAGGACATGAATAGACACTTCTCCAAAGAAGAAATTCAGATGGCCACCAGGCACATGAAAAGATGCTCCACATCGCTAATCATCAGAGAAATGCAGATTAAAACCACAATGAGATATCACCTCACACCAGTGAGGATGGCCAACATCCAAAACACAAACAACAACAAATGTTGGCGAGGATGTGGAGAAAAGGGAACCCTCCTACACTGCTGGTGGGACTGCAAATTAGTTCAACCATTGTGGAAAGCAGTATGGAGGTTCCTCAAAAAACTCAAAATAGAAATACCATTTGACCCAGGAATTCCACTCCTAGGAATTTACCCTAAGAATGCAGCAGCCCAATTTGAAAAGGACAGATGCACCCCTATGTTTATTGCAGCACTATTTACAATAGCCAAGAAATGGAAGCAACCTAAGTGTCCATCAGTAGATGAATGGATAAAGGAGATGTGGTACATATACACAATGGAATATTATTCAGCCATAAGAAGAAAACAAATCCTACCATTTGCAATAACATGGATGGAGCTAGAGGGTATTATGCTCAGTGAAATAAGCCAAGCCGAAAAAGACAAGTATCAAATGATTTCACTCATATGTGGAGTATAAGAACAAAGAAAACTGATTGAACAAAATAGCAGCAGACTCACAGAACCCAAGAACGGACTAATAGTTACCAAAGGGAAAGTGACTGGGGAAAATGGGCAGGAAGGGAGGGATAAGAGGGAAAAAGGGGCATTACGATTAGCAGATGTAATATTGGGGGGCACAGGGAGGGCAGTACAACTCAGAGAATACAAGTAGTGATTCTATAGCATCTCACTACGCTGATGGACAGTGACTGTAATGGGGTTGGTGGGGGGTCCTGATGAAGGGGGAGTTTAATAATCATAATATTGCACATGTAATTGTAAATTAATGATAGTAAAATAAATTGTATTAAAGAAAAAAAAACACACACAAAAAAAAGAAATAACACTTAGGAAGATCTACCATAGGTAAATTATCACCTATAATTACAAGGACATATATAAAAGGTTTATAATGCAGCATTTTTTATAGTGAAACACTGGAAGTAATCTAAATAATCCCCAATAGAGAAATGCATCAATAAAATATATTCTTTTGACAGACTACATGTATAGGTATATATAGGTGTAAATAAATATATCCTGAATTGGTTAGTGTTGAATTTAAAAATTGCAATAATGTTAGCATATTTGGTATAAAATTATTTGTAGTAAATAAAAATAGATGCACAAAACAATACTCTGTATTGGTATATAATGCACATGCACACACCACGACATCCACGGAAAATACACTAAATCCATAATGCTAGGGAGGAGAAAGAAATTAGGATTTGGGGTTTAAGTCTGAGAGGGACTTCTTCACTTAAATATTTATTTCTTCTATTTAAAAGTACTTGCTGCGGGGAGAAGACACTTCAGGATATCTACTCTCACCAGTTCTATTCATCATTACACTGGAGCTTCTCGTCAGGGCTGTCAGACAACAAAAAGAAATAAAAGGCATCCAAATTAGGGTGGATTAAACTATATTGATACATGAAACGACTTTATGTAGAGAAAATCTGAAGGAGCCACTCAAAAACTACAAGGCCTAGTAAAAAAGTTCAGTTAGGTTGCAGGATTCAAGATCATTATTCAAAAATCAATTGCTTTCTACACACAATGAAAATTCTGCAAAGTTAATTCCATTCACAACAGCATTGAAAATAATAAATCTTTAGGAATAAACAAAAAAGTACAACACTTCTACTCTTGAAATTATAAAACATTGTTAAAGAAGAGCTAAATAAATAGAGAAGCATTCCATATTCATGGATCAGAAGACAATATTGATAAGATGGCGATACTCATCAAATTGATCTATGGATTCAGTGTAAATCTCTCTTTTTCCTCTGACTCCCTGCCCAGAAGCCCCAGAAATTAAAAGCTCATCTCAAAATTGATATGTAAACATAAAGGACTCAGAATAACTATAACAGTCTTGAAAAAGAATTTTAAAATGTGGATGAGTCACACATATTAATTTCAAACTTTAATACACAAAACTATACAAAGCTATAATAAGACACTGGTAGAAGGAAAGCTATGTAGTTGAATGTAATAGACCTGAGAGTCTGAAATAAACCCTTATATCTGTGGTCAATTGATTTTAACAAAGATTTCCAGACAACAGTGAAAGAATTGTCTTTTCAACTAATGATGCTGGAACGATGGGTATCTACCTACAGAAGAATGAATTTGGATCTCATTCCATACACAAAAATGAAGCCAAAATTGGTTATAGACCCAAATGTAAGCTAAACCAGAAAACTATGAGAAGAAAATACAGGAATATAGCCACATGATCTTGAGCTAGGTGATAATTTCTTGGATAACACACCAAGAGCACAAGCAATAAAAAAATTGATAAATTGGACTTCATCAAAATTTTAAACTTGTGCACTTCAAAAGACATAAGAAAGTGAGATTACCCACAGACTGAGAGAAAATATTTTCTATCAGATTTTCAACAAAGGACTTTTAACCAGGACATATAAAAAGACTTCTTGCAACTCAAAAGGACAACTCAAAAAAATGAGCAAAGTATTTGGAATAGAAATTTATTCAAAAAATATATATGGTCAATAAACATAGGTGAAAAGGCTCAGCATCATTAGTCAATCAGGAAGTGCACATCAAAGCCATGAGATAAGACTTCATGCTGACTAGTAGTGCTATAAAATAAAAAGACAAAAAGACAAGTGTTGTTGAGGACATTGAGAAATTGGAACCCTTACATATATTTACTGGTGGAAATTTAAAATGTTGCACGCACTTTGGGAATTTGCATAACAGTTTCTCAAACCATTAAACATGGGGTTGCTATATGACACAATTCCATTCCTAGGTATCTGCGCAAGAGAAATAAATGTCCACTTACAGAATTGTACATGAATGTTCATAAAAGCATCATTCTTAACAGGCAAATGATTAAAATAACCCCAAGGTTATCAGCTGATGAGTGGATAAATAAAATGTGATGTATTCATAAAAATGAAAAATTATTCAACCACAAAAAGAAACAAAATGCTGATGTATGCTACAATATGGATGAACTCCAAAACATGCTGAGTGAAAGAAACTGGACACAAAAGACTGTATATCATATGATCCCTTTTATATGAACTGTCCAGAATAGGCAAATCAAAATAAAGTATATTAATGGTTGTCTGGAGCTGATGGTGGAAATGGGCTGTGACTGCAAATGGCATAAGGTTTCTTTTTGGAATGATGACAATGTTCAAAAATTAGGTAATGATGGTGGTTGCACAGCTCTGTAAATGTACCAAAAATTACTAAATTGATATTTTTCTTACGTAAGTTACATTTCAATAAAGCTATTATAAAAAACCATTTGAAGTAAACATGGTAATAGAAAGATGTTAATCCTGGGCTGGTTAGAATGCAGGTTGTTGCTACATATTCTATTTTCTCTATTTTTTACATATCTGAATAACAAAAAAATGAAGACAGCATAAATTCCTGGGCCCCAATTTCAAATGAGACAGATGCATAAATTTAAATTCTTTTTAATATACTCTTACCTTTAGATACAGGCAGTTGCCGCAGGCCCACAACAAATGACTGGATCCTTGTCAGAGCACTCTAAGTGAAGCCTACCAGTCTTACATAGGAAACACAACTCTATAATGCTTGACTCTTAAACATACACCAAGAATAACTAGACATATGAGGAAAACATTTAACATAAAAGAAAACAAAATATCCTGGAATGGTGGATTCACAGGAAAAAGACACAGCATAGAGCACAAACGAATCTTAAAAAAAAACCTAATATTTACACTTTAGAGAGAGAAAAGAAAAGTTACAGCCATGGAAAATTATCACAAATGTATAATAAAAGGAACATCCATAGAAGAAAATAATTTCTGGAAAATAACTTCTAGAAAGCTTGGAATATTAAATATAATGAACAAAAAGATGGTAAATAGAGCAAAGAAAACAAAGTTAGATGATCAATCCAAGAGGTTTAACATCCAAATGTATTTCCAGAGAGCAAGAATGGAAAATAGTGGAAAGGAATATACAAAGAAATTATTTCAGAAAATTTCTCAGCATTGAAGAACATGAGTTTCTACATCAGAAGTTTTAGAACAATTGTTGACAAATAAGACCAATCATCTTGATTAAATCTGAGAAAATAAAGAGCAAAAGAATATCCTAAATGTATGCAGAGAATAAAAGTGGGTTGCACAGAAAGGATCAAAAAACAAATTGGTTTTGGATTTGTAAAAGCTAGAATTCACTGAAACAATGTCATCAGAATCCCAAAAGAAAGTGTTAAATTAGAACAAAGACACTTCAGACATGCAACATTTTCTAGACCGGGGTTATATATGTGACCAGCCAATAACTCTGAATTCCCTTTTTATATTGAGAATTCCCCACATTATGACCCTTACCTTGCCAAGTTTGGAGCCAGTACTCAGTTGTCCAGCATCTATTGCAGCAAATATGTAGGCATACGACCTGGACTTCAACAGTCAGACACTTTTATGGAGACCTCAATTTGAAGAAATGTGAGAAAATCGATTTTGCCCAGGATATGTTCCTGGAGAGGGTTGTGAGAGATTGGGCTTTCAGAGGCAAGAGTGGCATAAGTTCTAGTTGGTAGTGTCCCTTGCTCAAGGTCTTTGGCGCCTTTGACCAAAGGAGGTATAGGAATACCTTAATACAGATTGTTGGGTAATTTGGATATTGTTTCTGGATGTAGTCTCCAAACCCTCTTCCCCCATCCTCTTGGAGATCTGGGAGCTACTTCATAATCTCTAACGAAGCTTCCAAAGATGCTTCTGGTGGATATGCTCACTGACACAAGGGCATAAAGTAGGAAAGAAGATAGATGGGTGGCATCAAGGGGTCTAACATGATGTTGATGGAAAGGGAATCCCCAGGAATATGGTTAACCAACCCCAGGATGCAGGCTCTGCAACAGTCTAAAGACTAGCCAATTCAGGTTTAACAAAGCATATGGAAAGCTCCAAGCAGAATATTTTTGAAAAGAGACATCTTATTTACCACCTGGTGTGGTTTATATAGTTACAAGCGGTGCACACTAGTGGAAATGAATTTGGGAATGAGTTCATGTGTATTAAGCCAAGAAAATGACATAATAAGAAAATTATTAACTGTAGGGTAGATAAAATTTTGTATATGCAAGGCAGTGTAATCATAGCACACTATGTGACTCAGCTGAGACTAATTTTACATGGTAAAAATTCACACTTGATTTAACCAAAAAGTATCTATATGACAGGCTGGGCCTGGGGAAGTCTCTGTGTTAGGGTGAAACATAAGAGAATTTACTGATGCCTTCTGTGGTATGAGTGTCCCCATTATCTGAAACTGAAAAGTTTACAAATATTAGAAAAACAAAAGAAACAGCTAAATTATGTAAAAGTGATTTAGGAATGGGAATGAGGGAGACTGTCAGGATTCTTTTGCTGCATACTATGGAATTCACTGCTTTAAGCACATAAGTGTTTTTTTAAGAATTAAAGTAATTTAAAGAGTCTCCATGGGAATCCAAGAACGACCCTTGCATGCTACTCAAGCAATGTCGTCAAAATATATTGACAATTCAAAGAAGCGTGTATTAGATGTTGCCTCAGATCTCAATCGCCGGGCTGCGTCTTCTCTATAAGGGCTCAGGAAGGCTTCCGGCTCCCGCTGCCCTCGACCCCAGTGCCCCCGCCACTGCTAAGGGTCTCTGCAACAGAGGAGAACAAACAGAGACACTAATGAGGTTAATGATACCGCGCCTAACTTACTTTGGACCACAGTGAAGTCGTAATGTGATATTTTAGTTGCTAATTAAAGGACATGTCCTACGGCAAGTAAATATAAAGGTCAAGTTCCAACCTTTGTCATGATTTCTTTTGTGCTCTTCTACCTATGTCACAATTTAGTCTATGCTGTTCACGCTGGACACTTCTAGTCATTAGTCTTTTTCTATATATCTACATTCCTGGATGCTCCTAAATTGGAAATCTATGCCAAATATTGGACTTTGAGGCACAAAGTGTACAGGAAAAGTCAACTTTTTATCTTAAATTTTCCATGTAGCTTATCAAGAAGGGAATGTTGAAGCTTGTGATGCAGAAACATGAAACTATCTTGGAGAGAGAAGCAAGCACATCTCGAAGGAATTTATTACTTTAGATAAGTGCCCATTAGAGGTGAAAGGAACATTCTTGAGAGCTCCCACCTCAGCAATTTGTATTAAGCACCAAATAAATGGCCCAGGCAAATAGTACTCACGGAATGTGCAAGACAGAATCCTCACCAAGGTCTTGGATTTGTAGGGAAGGGTCCCTAAAGTAGGACCTATGTCGGGAAGGCAGGGGTTATAACAGAAAAGAGAAGAAGGAAGAGAGAGCATCGAGTCAGAGTGACTAGAAGAATTTGCAGCCAAGGGTTTGTGGAAGGAACTATTGAGAGGTACATTTGGGAAAACAAAGAGGAAAAGATGGTGACAAAATCTTTACTTTCCTCCCTCCAAACTCCACTGAAGTGACAGTACTAGGATTTTTGTTTTAATAAATGTTACAAAGAGAACATATAGTAAAGGAAATAAGGTAGTAGTAAATTTTGAAAACAGACGGACAAGGAGAAACTGATTTATCAAAGCCTAGAAAGCTTAACTTAAATTGGCAGTGAGGAAAGCTAAGAAGTAACACAACTGTGTCCACAGAATCCAAAAGGCTTAGGATTTCATGACATGAGCTACCTCTGGGTGTGGCAATTAAAATGAGGCTAAGGAAGATTTGTTGCAAGTCTAGTAAGCAGTTGGTGCCTCCGACTCCCTTGCATCCTCTGGTAGCAGGATAAACTCTCCTCTCTCATCTTGATGGAAAAGCAAGTTTAATTTCCTTGGGCAAGTGTAAAAGGCAGTCTCTGAACTGCGAATTTCCAGGAATCACTGGCAGTGCAGGTGTCATCAGCAAAGCAAATATATTTGTGAGCTTCACAAAGTGGATATTGGAAGTTTCAGGATCTTCTGCCATGTGGTGGGGAAGCCAGGCCTGTCCCTTCCAGGAGGATGATTGGAAGATCCTTCATTGTTGCATGTGACCAGCTCCTGGAGATGCCAGCATCAGAATGTCCCCCAGGAAACAGTGCAGCCAGATCACCATTCAGGGAAGTATCATCACCACACCCATCCATACACCCAGTTCTGAATCAGCTCCTCTTTTGCTATACTCATATATGAATCGACTAGTAGGGATCACCAGACATTTGAGGAAAGCCTTACATCTGAAAGATAGAAAACAAAATGAAAAAAGAGTAAAAATAAATTTCAAAAAACAGACCATGCAGTGGGGAAAAAAAATTCAAATCAGAGAGATGGAAGTCATGCACCTGTGAAACAAGAACAGGACAATAAGACTAGGGGAAAAAATGCATGGGAGAAGGTACATATATGCAAAAAAAGCTAAGGGATGAGAAATGACCTGTTGGAAATTAAAATTTTGATAGGGAAAATGAAAAGTACACCATTGAAGGAGTTTGGGAGGTAAAGATGAGGGGATTTTACAAAAGAGAGCGTGGAGTAATTAAGGGATAGAAAAGTGGGAGAAGAAAAGATACAAAAATTAAGGTCCAATCCATGAGGTCCAATATCCAAATAACAGGAGTTAATGTGCACAGGAAAAATGTAGAGGACGTCATCAAAGAAATAACTTAAAAAATGTCTTAACACAAAAGCACCTGAATTTTGAGATTGAAAAATTTAAAAACACTAGGACAGCTGAAAGCTTCTATGAACTGAGAGAGAAAACACACAGCAAACATGTCATATATCGAGGCCTGTGGACCAGTTTCATCTTCCTTATTCCTCACACCATACATACAAGACAATAAAACAGATTGATAAAATAAACCAGTTAGAATGAATGGTATGATTAAAATCAGAATTAAAGGTAAAAATGTATAAAAAGGAAAAAACTATGAGGTAATACTTATCTGCCTCTGGAGAGGGAAGTAACTTACAAATTTAAAAGACATGAAAGACATTACAAAGGAAAAGATAAACAACACCATAAGACTTTGAAACGTATGTCAAAAATTTTTTAATGAAATAGAATTAAAGTTATAAGCTAAATGACAAACTGGGGAAAACCTATGAGCATACATAACAAAGGCCTTATCTTAATATGTAAAATACTCATATGTGCAACATGTAAAGCAATATGTGAAATATGCATATAAGTAATATGGAAAATGTCAGTATAAGTAGATGAGAAGAAAAAGCACTAGAACCCTATTAGAGAAAAATATGTAAAAGATATGAACCAATACATATGATGAAATCCAATGGCCGATATTCGTGAAAGAAAAAATAGCATTCTTCACGGTAATCCAAGAAAGATAAATTAAAAGGTGAGCTACATTTTTGCAATTACCAAATTGGTAAAGTTTTTTTTTCCCCTAAATGAAGTTACTCAGTGGTGAAAATATGAAATGACATATTCTTTCTGAAAAGTTTGGCAGTATGTGTTAGGATCTTAAAATATTTAAATACTGCAATGCAGTAATTCCATTCCTAATAACTGGTCTAAGGAATTTCATTCATTCAACCAATATTTACTGTATATACTGTTTTAGGTACTGAAATATAGGATAAATATAAGTGATTAGTTATAGTTGTGGAAAAGTAAAAACAAAATAACCATCCAATAAGAAGGGGAAATTGAGCCATTTGCCTTTATAAAAGAATTTATTCAGCCATCAAATAAAATGGCTATAAATTATTTCAAATCAATGGTTAAGTAGATCTAACTCGAGAAGAAAGTTTTTGTTGAACACAATTTGGATATTGTCGGCAGAAACAGTGGCCAATGCCTGAGGCATTTTGTCCAACAATCCCCATTTGAGATAATAGAATTGAAATATGTATGCAGCATGAAAGACAACAGGCTTTCTTCCTCTCTTGAAACTGGTGTGCAATCTGGAAACTGGCTGCAGTGAAAGGGTCTTTTAAATTAATTCATTTCACTCCTCACTGTGAGAGCAAGAGAAACTCTATTTAAAAAAGGCTATCTTAAGAAAGAGGCCTCAGCACCAACCTAGTTCTAAGAAAATGTTCCAGTTAATAGAAAAACCATCTACTGTTTGAGTAGCCCTCACCCCAGATAGTTCCCTAGCAATGACCTCAAGTTACAGACACTCAAGGTCCAGGCTCTCCTGTCCCTTACAGATAACATACTTTACATGATATATCAGTTGGCAGCTGGGCGCCAGCCAGACTTTACCCATGTAAAATGTCCAAGTTAGGGCCCCCTCTCCCTGCACCTTGTAATGCTTAAAAACCTTGCCTACCCTGATCTCAGGGCTCTCACCTTGGAACCGCTGCTTCGGTGACAGGTGTGGGCCCGAGCTCGAGCTTAAATAAACGACCCTTGTGTGCTTGCATCGGAATCGGCTCCTTGGTGAACTTTTGGGGATTCACGACTTAGTCACAACATTTGGGGGCTCATCCGGGATCCCCAAGACCCCCCAGGATTCACGACCCAAAGGTTCTGAACCGGCTGGTAAGAACTCTGTCTGTCTTCTTTGTTGTTAAATGTGCACTGCGTGGTGTTCTTTTATTTTCTGAGAGAAGGAAGGATCGTCATAAGACTTAGGCGGACGCGCTGGTGGGTCGCCAATTGAGGGGTCTGGAAGACGTTCCAGGCCCTTCAGATGGTCCGGGTCCCCTAGGCCTTTGGCAGGTGAAGAGCTCCTGCCTCTCACTACTGAAGGGGAAAGCCCCTATTTATAGGCTGCTTGACTCTCTCTTTTCTGAAGGGGAGAAGTCACTGACTTAAGGCTCTTATGAGAAAGAACAGCCCGGGACCAAGTGGCAGTTGATCCCAGGCCTGGGGAGCGCTGGTGTGGCAAGCTGGGGCTCCATGCAGTGGTTCGAGGCACCCCCTTCTTTTTGGTCTAAAAAAAGGCCGAGAACTGGTTCGAGCCTGCTTGTTGGAGGGAACAGTGTGAACGTCCTTCTGTACACGTCCCAGAGCTGGCTCCGGACCCATTTAGAAGCCCATCTGAAAGTGTCCCGGAACAGGTTCCGAGCCCGCTTGGAGGGGACAGAGGGCACCTAATTTGTTTAGAACCTCTGAGGGAGAGAGACGGGTTTCTCCTGCCGTACGACATGTCGCCGTCGTCCCACTTTCAAGTCGTTTTTGAAACACAAGCAGGTATTTTTTGTTTCGCTTTCTGTCTATCTGTAAAACTTGGTAACCTGTCAGTAGTGTTTTTTAAATATAATTTATTTTGGTATCATTTATCTACAATTACATGTGTAATATTATGGTTATTAAACTACCCCTTCATCAGGTCCCCCCCACCAACCCCATTACAGTCACTGTCTATCAGCGTAGTGAGATGCTATAGAAGCATTTCCTGTCTTCTCTGAGTTGTACAGCCCTCCCCGTGCCCCCCCAACATTACATCTGCTAATCGTAATGCCACTTTTTCCCTCTTATCCCTCCCTTCCTGCCCATTTTCCCCACTCCCTTTCCCTTTGGTAACAATTAGTCCATTCTTGGGTTCTGTGAGTCTGCTGCTGTTTTGCTCCTTCAGTATTTTTTCTATTTTCTTATACCCCACATATGAGTGAAATCATTTGATAATTGTCTTTTTCGGCTTGGCTTATTTCACTGAGCATAATACCCTCTAGCTTTATCCATGTTGTTGCAAATGGTAGGATTTGTTTTCTACTTATGGTTGAATAATATTCCATTGTGTATATGTACCACCTCTTCTTTATCCATTCATCTACTGATGGACACTTAGGCTGCTTCCATTTCTTGGCTATTGTAAATAGTGCTGCAATAAAAATAGAGGAGCATCTGTCTTTTTCAAAATGGGCTGCTGCATTCTTAGGGTAAATTCCTAGGAGTGGAATTCCTGGGTCAAATGGTATTTCTATTTTGAGTTTTTTGAGGAACCTCCATACTGCTTTCCACAATGGTTGAACTAATCTGCGGTCCCGCCAGCAGTGTAGGAGGTTACCCTTTTCTCCACATCCTCGCCAACATTTGTTGTTGTTTGTGTTTTGGATGTTGGCCATCCTCACACTGGTGTGAGATGATATCTCATTGTGGTTTTAATCTGCATTTCTCTGATGATTAGCGAAGTGGAGCATATTTTCCTGTGCCTGTTGGCCATCTGAATTTCTTCTTTAGAGAAGTGTCTATTCATGTCCTCTGCCCATTTCTTAATTGGATTATTTGCTTTTTGTTAAAGTGCGTGAGTTCTTTATATATTTTGGATGTCAACCCTTTATCGGATACGTTTTTTATGAATATATTCTCCCATACTGTAGGATGTCTTTTTGTTCTACTGATGGTGTCCTTTGCTGTACAGAAGCTTTTCTTTCAGCTTGATATAGTCCCACTTGTTCATTTTTGCTTTTGTTTACTTTGCACAGGGAGATAGGTTCATGAAGAAGTCGCTCATGTTATGTCCAAGAGATTTTTGCCTATGTTTTTTTCTAAGAGTTTTATGGTTTCATGACTTACATTCATGTCTTTAATCCACCTTGAGTTTACCTTTGTGTATGGGGCTAGACAGTAGTCCAATTTCATTCTCTTACATGTAGCTGTCCAGTTTTTCCAACACCAGCTGCTGAAGACGATGTCATCTCACTATTGTATATCCAAGGCTCCTTTTTCAAATATTAATTGACTGTGTATGTATGGGTTAATGTTTGGATTGTCCTTTCTTTTCCACTGGTCTGTGGGTCTGTTTTTGTGCCAATACAAAATTGTCTTGATTACTGTGGCTTTGTACTAGAGTTTGAAGTTAGGGACGTAATTCCCCCTGTTTTATTCCTCCTTCTCAAGATTGCTTTGGCAATTCGGGGTCTTTTGTGGTTTCATATGAATTTTAGAATTATTTTTTCCAGCTCATTGAAGAAAGCAGTTGGTAGTTTCATAGGGATTGCATTGAATCTGTAGATTGCTTTAGGTAGTATAGCCGTTTTGACAATATTTATTCTTTCTAGCCAAGAGCATAGGATGCATTTCCATTTGTTAGTGTCCTCTTTAATTTCTCTTAGGAGTGGCTTCTAGTTTTCAGAGTACAGGTCTTTTACTTCCTTGGTTATGTTTTCCTAGGTATTTTATTCTTTTTGATGCAATTGTAAATGGAATTGTTTTTCTGATTTCTCTTTCTGTTAGTTCATCATTAGTGTATAGGAAAGCAACAGATTTCGGTGTGTTAATTTTGTATAATGCAACTTTGCTGAATTCAGATATTAGCTGTAGTTGTTTTGGAATGGAGTCTTTAGGGTTTTTTATGTACAGTATCATGTCATCTGCAAATAGTGACAATTTGACTTCTTGTTTACCAATCTGGATGCCTTGCATGTCTTTGTTTGTCTGATTGCCGAGGCTAGGACCTCCAATACTATGTTGAATAACAGTGTAGAGAGTGGGCATCCCTGTCTTGTTCCCGATCTTAGATGAAAAGCTTTCAGTGTCTCGCCATTAATTATGATGTTAGCTGTGCATTTGTAAAATATGGCCTTTATGATGTTGAGGTACTTGCCTTCTATATCCATTTTGTTGAGAGTTTTAATCAGGAATGGATGCTGAATTTTGTCAAATGCTTTTTCCTCATCTATGGAGATGATAATGTGGTTTTTGTTCTTCTTTTCTTTGATGTGGTGGATGATGTTGATGGATTTCGAATGTTGTACCATCCTTGCATCCCTGGGATGAATCCCACTTGATCGTGGTGTATGATCCTCTTGATGTATTTTTGAATTCAGTCTGCTAATAATGTGTTTAGTATTTTTGCATCTACGTTCATGAGGGATATTGTTCTGTAATTTTCTTTTTTTGGGGAGGTCTTTACCCGGTTTTGGTATTAGAGTGATGCTGGCTTCATAGAATGAATTTGGAAGTATTCCCTCCTCTTCTATTTTTTGGAAAACTTTAAGGAGGATCAGTGTTATTTCTTCTCTATATGTCTGGTAGAATTCATAGGTGAGTCCATCAGGTCAGGGTGTTTTGTTCTTGGGTAGTTTTTTGATTACCGATTCAATTTCATTACTGGTGATTGGTCTGTTTAGTTTTTCTGTTTCTTGCTTGGTCAGTCTTGGAAGGTTGTATTTTTCTAAGAGGTTGTCCATTTCTTCTATGTTTTCCAGTTTGTTAGCATATAGATTCTCATAGTATTCTCTTATAATTCTCTGTATTTCTGTGGGGTCTGTCATGATTTTCCCTTTCTCGTTTCTGATTCTGTTTATGTGTGTATATTCTCTTTTACTATTAATGAGTCTGGCTGGGGGTTTATCTATTATGTTTTTTTTTCAAAGAACCAGCTCTTGGTTTCATTGATTTTTTTCTATTGTTTTATTCTTCTCAATTTTATTTACCTCTTCTCTAATCTTTATTATGTACCACCTTCTGGTGACTTTGGGTCTCATTTGTTCTTGTTTTTCTAATTTCAGTAATTTTGTCTTAGACTATTTATTTGGGAATGTTCTTCCTTCTTTAAAAAGGCCTGGATTGCAATATACTTTCCTCTTAGACCTGCCTTTGTTGCGTCCCACAGAGTTGTGGCTTTGTGTTGTTGTCATTAGTCTCCATATTTTCTTTGATTTCTGTTTTGATTTGGTCATTAACCCATTGATTAATTAGGGGAATGTTGTTAAGTCTCCATGTATTTGTGAGCCTTTTTGATTTCTTTCTAAAATTTATTTCTAGTTTTATACCTTGGTAATCTGAGAAGTTGGTTAGTAGGATTTCAATATTTTTGAAATTAATGAGGTTGTTTTTGTGGCCTAGTATGTGGTCTATTCTGTAAAATGTTCCATGTGCAATTGAGAAGAATGTGTATCCTATTGCTTTTGGGTGTAGAGTTCTGTAGATGTCTGTTAGGTCCATCTGTTCTAGTGTGTTGTTCAGTGCCTCTGGTTTTTTCTTAGTTTCTGTCTGGTTGATCTCTCCTTTGGAGTAAGTGGTGTGTTGAAGTCTCCTAAAATGAATGCATTGCTGTCTATTACCTCCTTTAATTCCGTTAGTATTTGTTTCATATATGCTGGTGCTCCTGTGTTGGGTGCATATATATTTATAATGGTTATATCTTCTTGTTGGACTGACCCCTTTATCATTATGTAATGTCCTTCTTTATCTCTCTCTACTTTCTTCGTTTTGAAGTCTATTTTGTCTGATACAAGTACTGCAACACCTGCTTTTTCCTCCCTGTTGTTTACATGAAGTATCTTTTTCCATCCCTTCACTTTTAGTCTGTGGATATCTTTGGATTTGAAGTGAGTCTCATGTAAGCACGCATATAGATGTGTCTTGCTTATTTATCCATTCTGTTACTCTGTGTCTTTTGATTGGTGCATTCAGTCCATTTACATTAAGGGTGATTATTGATAGATATGTACTTATTCCCATTGCTAGCTTCAGATTCATTGTTACCAAAGGTTCAAGGGTTGCTTTTTTACTATCTAACAATTTAAGTTAACTTTCCTGTTAAGTAATTGTAAACACTGTCTTGTGTTTCTTTATTTCTCTCTCATCTTATTTTCCTCCTCCATTCTTTTTTTTTAATACAATTTGTTTTGGTATCATTAATCTACATGTGCAATATTATGGTTATTAAACTACCCCTTCACCAGGTCCCCTGTCCAACCCCATTACAGTCACTGTCCATCAGCGGAGTGAGATACTATAGAATCACTACTTGTCTTCTCTGAGTTGTCCAGCCCTACCCGTGCCCTCCCAACATTATATCGGCTAATCATAATGCCCCTTTTTCCCTCTTATCCCTCCCTTCCCACCCATTTTCCGCATTCCCTTTCCCTTTGGTATGTATTAGTCCGCTCTTCGGTTCTGTGAGTCTGCTGCTGTTTTGTTCCTTCAGTATTTTTTCTATTTTCTTATACTCCACATATGAGTGAAGTCTTTTGATACTTGTCTTTTTCGGCTTGGCTTATTTCACTGAGCATAATACCCTCTAGCTCCATCCATGTTGTTGCAAATGGTAGGATTTGTTTTCTTCTTATGGCTGAATAATATTCCATTGTGTATATGTACCACATCTTCTTTATCCATTCATCTACTGATGGACACATAGGTTGCTTCCATTTTTTGGCTATTGTAAATAGCGCTGCAATAAACATAGGGGTGCATCTGTCTTTTTCAAATTGGGCTGCTGCATCCTAAGGGTAAATTCCTAGGAGTGGAATTCCTGGGTCAAATGGTATTTCTATTTTGAGTTTTTTGAGGAACCTCCAAACTGCTTTCCACAATGGTTGAACTAATTTGCTGCCCCACCAGTGGTGTAGGAGGGTTCCCTCTTCTCCATATCCTCACCAACATTTGTTGTTCTTTGTGTTTTGGATGTTGGCCATCCTCACTGGTGTGAGGTGAAATCTCATTGTGGTTTTAATCTGCATTTCTCTGATGATTAGCAATGTGTAGCATCTTTTCATGTGCCTGTTGGCCACCTGAATTTCTTCTTTAGAGAAGTGTCTATTCATGTCCTCTGCCCATTTCTTAATTGGATTATTTGCTTTCTGTTTGTTAAGGTGCATGAATTCTTTATATATTTTGGATGTCAACCCTTTATCGGATATGTTTTTTATGAATATATTCTCATATACTTCAGGATGTCTTTTTGTTCTACTGATGGTGTCCTTTGCTCTACAGAATCTTTTCAGCTTGATATAGTAACACTTGTTCATTTTTGCTTTTGTTTCCCTTGCCCGGGGAGATATGTTCATGAAGAAGTTGCTCATGTTTATGTCCAAGACATTTTTGCCTATGTTTTTTTCTAAGAGTTTTATGGTTTCATGACTTACATTCACGTCTTTGATCCACCTTGAGTTTACCTTTGTGTATGGGGCTCGAGAGTAGTCCAATTTCATTCTCTTACATGAAGCTGTCTAGTTTTTCCAACACCAGCTGCTGAAGAGGCTGTCATCTCCCCATTCTATATCCAAGGCTCCTTTATCAAACATTAATTGACTGTATATGTTTGGGTTAATGTTTGGATTTTCTGTTCTTTTCCACTGGTCTGTGGGTCTGTTTTTGTGCTAATACCAAATTATCTTGATTACTGTGGCTTTGCAGTAGAGCTTGAAGTCAGGGAGTGTAATTCCCCATTTTATTCCTCCTTCTCAGGATTGCTTTGGCTATTCACGGTTCTTTGAGGTTCCATATGAATTTTAGAATTATTTGTTCCAGTTCTTTCAAGAAAGGTGTTTGTAGTTTGATAGGGATTGCATTGAATCTGTAGACTGCTTTAGGTAGTATAGCCGTTTTGACAATATTTATTCTTTCTAGCCAATAGCATGGGATGCATTTCCATTTGTTAGTGTCTTCTTTAATTTCTCTTAGGAGTGTCTTGGAGTTTTCAGAGTACAGGTCTTTCACTTCCTTCGTTAGTTTTATTCCTAGTTATTTTATTCTTTTTGATGCAATTGTGAATGGAACAGTTTTTCAGATTTCTCTTTTTTAGTTCATCATTAGTGTATAGGAAATTAACAGATTTCTCTGTGTTACTTTTTTATCCTGCAACTTTGCTGAATTCAGATATTAGTTCTAGTTGTTTTGGAATGGAGTCTTTAGGGTTTTTTATGTACAGTATCATGTCATCTGCAAATAGTGACAATTTGACTTCTTGTTTACCAATCTGGATGCCGTGTATGTCTTTGTTTTGCCTGATTGCTGTGGCTAGGACCTCCAGTACTATGTTGAATAACAGTGGAGAGAGTGGGCATCCCTGTCTTGTTCCCGATCTTAGATGAAAAGCTTTCAGCGTTTCGCCGTTATGTATGATGTTAGCTGTGGGTTTGTCATATATAGCCTTTATGATGTTGAGGTACTTGCTGTCTATACTCATTTTGTTGAGAGTTTTAATCAGGAATGGATGCTGAATTTCGTCAAATGCTTTTTCAGCATCTGTGGAGATGATCATGTAATTTTTGCTCTTCATTTTGTTGATATGGTGGATGATGTTGATGGATTTTCGAATGTTGTACCATCCTTGCATCCCTGGGATGAGGCCCAGTAGATCGTGGTGTATGAACCTCTTGATGTATTTTTGAATTCGGTTTGCTGATATTTTTGAGTATTTTTGCATCTGTGTTCATCAGAGAGATTGTTCTGTAATTTTCTTTTTTGGTGAGGTCTTTGCCCTCTTTTGGTATTAGAGTGATGCAGGCTTTATTGCATGAGGGTGGAAGTGTTCCCTCCTCTTCTATTTTTTGGAAAACTTTAAGGAGAATGGGTGTTATTTCTTCTCTATATGTCTGGTTGAATTCAGAGGTGAATCCATCAGGCCCAGGGGTTTTGTTCTTGGGTAGTTTTTTGATTACCGATTCAATTCCGTTGCTGGTGATTGGTCTGTTTAGTTTTTCTGTTTCTTGCTTGGTCAGTCTTGGAAGGTTGTATTTTTCTAAGAAGTTGTCCATTTCTTCTGTGTTTTCCAGCTTGTTAGCATATAGATTCTCATAAATTGTCTGATAATTCTTTTTATTTCTGTGGGGTCCGTCGTGATTTTTCCTTTCTCATTTCTGATTGTGTTTATGTGTTTAGATTCTCTTTTTCTCTTAATGAGCCTGTCTAGGGGTTTATCTATTTTGTTTATTTTTTCAAAGAAGCAGCTCTTGGTTTCATTGAATTTTTTCTAGTCTTTTGTTCTTCTCAATTTTATTTATCTCTTCTCTAATCTTTATTATGTCCCTTCTTCTCATAAATTTTGGCCTCATTTCTTCTTTTCCCAATTTCAGTAATTGTGTCTTTACACTATTCATTTGGGAATGTTCTTCCTTCTTAAATAGGCCTGGATTGCAATATACTTTCCTCTTAGAACTGCCATTGCTGCATCCCACATAAGCTGTAGCTTTGTATTGTTGTTGTCATTAGTCTCCATTTATTCTTTGATTTCTGTTTTGATTTGGTCGGTAAACCATTGATTAATTAGGAGAGTGTTGTTAAGTCTCCATGTATTTGTGAGCCTTTTTGATTTCTTTCTAAAATTTATTTCTAGTTTTATACCTTGGTGATCTGAGTAGTTAGTTGGTAGGGTTTCAATATTTTTGAAATTACTGAGGTTGTTTTTCTGGCCTAGTATGTCGTCTATTCTGGAAAATGTTCCATGTGCACTTGAGAAGAATGTGTATCCTGTTGCTTTGGGGTGTAAAGTTCTGTAGATGTCTGTTATGTCCATCTGTTCTAGTGTTTTGTTCAGTGCCTCTGTGTCTTTACCTATTTTCTCTCTGATTGATCTATCCTCTGGAGTGAGTGGTGTGTTGAAGTCTCCTAAAATGAATGCATTGCTGTCTATTTCCTCCTTTATTTCTGTTAGTGTTTGTCTCACATATGCTGGTGCTCCTATGTTGGGTTCATATATATTTATAATGTTATATCTTCTTGTTGGACTGACCCCTTTATCATTATGTAATGTCCTTCTTTATATCTCTCTACTTTCTTCGTTTTGAAGTCTATTTTGTCTGATACAAGTACTGCAACACCTGCTTTTTTCTCCTTGTTGTTTACATGAAATGTCTTTTTCCATCCCTTCACTTTTGTTCTGTGTATATCTTTGGGTTTGAGGTGAGTCTCTTGTAAGCACGCATATAGATGTGTCTTTCTTTTTTATCCATTCTGTTACTCTGTGTCTTTTGATTGGTGCATTCTGTCCACTTACATTTATGGTGATTACTGATAGATATTGACTTATTGCCATTGCTGGCTTTAGATTCGTGGTTACCAAAGGTTCAAGGGTTGCTTCTTTACTATCTAACAATTTAACTTAACTTTCTTGTTAAGTAATTGTAAACACTGTCTGACGTTTCTTTATTTCTCTCCCTTCTTATTCTTCCTCCTCCATGCTTTATATACCAGGTGTTTTATTCTTTGCCTTTAGTTAGTATTTGGATGGTCTGCTTTCTTTGGTATGATTTTTTTTCTCTGGTAACATCTTTTTATCCTTAGGAGTGCTTCCATTTAGAGCAGTCCATTTAAGATATTCTGTAGTGGTGGTTTGTGAGAGGCAAACTCTCTCAACTTTCATTTGCCTGGAAATTGTTTAATCCCTCCATCATATTTAAATGATAATCGTACTGGATACAGTATTCTTGGTTCGAGGCCCTTCTGTTTCATTACGTTAAAAATATCATGCCATTCTCTTTTAGTCTGTAAGTTTTCTGTTGAGAAGTCTGATGATAGTCTGATGGGTTTTCCTTTGTAGGTGATCGTTTTTCTCTCTCTAGCTGCTTTTGGTACTCTGTCTTTATCTTTGATCTTTGCCATCTTAATTATTATGTGTCTTCGTGTTGTCTTCCTTGGGTCCCTTGTGTTGGGAGATATGTGGGCTTCGTTGGACTGTGAGACTATTTCCTTCCCCTGCGAGGGAAATTTTGAGCAATTATTTCTTCAAAGACACTTTCTACCCCTTTTACTCTCTCTTCTTCCTCTAGTACTCATATAACGTGAATATTTTTCCATTTGGATTGGTCACACAGTTCTCTTAATATTCTTTCATTCCTAGAAATCCTTGTATCTCTCTCTGCCTCAGTTTCTCTGTATTCTTGTTCTCTGTTTTCTGTTCTATTAACAGTCTCTTGCATCTCCTCCCATCTGCTGTTAAGCCCGTCAATCGCTTGTCTGATTTCTGCATTGTCTTTCCTCACTTCCTTCACTTCCTCCCCCAGCTCTTGCACATTTCTCTGTAGGTCCGTCAGCATGATTATGACTTTTATTCTGAATCCTTTTTCAGGAAGTCTGTGCATTTCTATCCCTTCAGGCCCCCTCTCTGGGGTTGTCTTGTTGATTTTGGTCTCAACCATATTCCTCTGTCTTTTCATGGCTATAGAAATGTTCACTGGTAGTTGCCATGTATGTCAGCTGGGCTCTTTAAGACTTTAAGGAGAGGGAAAAAAAGGAAGGAAAGAAGGAAAAAAAAAAAACGAAAGAAAAGTATAAACATAAAAGACAACAAAACAAGGCAAAAAAAACCACCCACCTGGAGTAGATTCTTTGGGAATGCTGTAGGTGGTGCCGTTGCCCCACTATTCCACAGCTGTGGCCGCACCCTCCACAGGGCTCTTTATCGCTCTGGCTGGGTGGGAACGAAAGGGATGCTGTGGATCTCAGTTAGAATTGTAAGTAGGCCATGATTCCTGAATCGCCAGCTAAGGCATCTGAAAGTCCACAGAACTCCCAGCCTGCTGTGCTGAGTATGCCAGGCTGATCTGGCTCCTCTGCTACGCTCCTGTCTCTTTATGACTGCTGAAGAAAGCACACGCTTTTTTTTCCTTCCCGGGAGCCAGCTGCATGCCCCCTGGCATGTTCCCCACTCAGATCCTGCCCCTATGTCTCTACAATCTCCGCTACACTGTGTAATGTGTGTCAGCGCTCCCCGCACAGATCACCATGGATGGCTACTTCGCAGGGTGTACTTCCACTCCCTCCTGGCTCTGAGTCCTCTCCTCCCACTGGTATACTGGGGTGGGGGAGTGCTTGGGTCCCGCTTTGTCATGGCTCCATTTCTTACCTGTCTCTTGTGGTGCTGAGTCCTCTTTTGTTTAGCTGCATGCTGTGCACTTTCCTGTGTATTCTGGTCTCTCTTTTAGGAATAGATGTATTTGCGGTATTTTCGTAGATAAATATAGTGTTGGGAGGATATTTCTGACCCCCTGCTCACGCCGACATCATCCCGGATGTGGTCTGTCAGTAGTTTTTTTATTTTGAGAAAATGAGTCAGACTCCTTCTACTCTGTTATCTCTGATGATGGACCATTTTAAAGAACTTAAGGGAAGGACACAACCATCCCCACCAGGGAAGCAGAAGCTGCTCCAAGAGCAGAGGGCAGAGACATGCCTGTAGGAGGACTGCCCTATACCAGACAAAGGGCTCAGAGGGATCAGTCTGCCTCCGCCTCCTGCCCCTGTGAGACACCAGCCAGCAGACACGGGGGGGAGAAATTAGCCCCATCACTGCTAGCCTTTTGCCACTAGTGATCTCTACAATCAGATATCAGTATCTTTATATCAGTTTATCTGAGTATGTGTTCTTTTATGAAAAGTGTTGCTAACTGTAGTCATTGCATCTCCATCTGTATGTTTATATGTCTAGTAAAGAAAAATGTTTTTCTTCCTCCAGAGGGTATTAATAAGCATTAATGCTAATTTAAGTAAAACTGAAATAGACATGTCCCTATAGTTATCAGCTGCCTGTTTACCTAAAGTCATTTCAATTGGTGTTATCTGTTAAATCTTTCAAGAAAATTGCTTAAGCTTAACTCTTTGTAATGTTCAGTAAAATTTCATGAGTAATCTAGCACAGTTCTGAGTAAACCAAGTATAGCAAGTGAACATCTTAATGATTGTGTGTTATAGGGTGTTACAGTGTGCATATCTGCAAACAGCCTGAGAATTTTTGTAGTAACCAAAAATCTTAGAGTTTTGCTGTTATATGAAAATGTTTTGTGCTCAGTAAAAATTGTGCTGTAAAGCACATTTCCAGAAATGATAAAAAGTGTTCATAAATGTGTCAATATGAAGAATGCTGGTGTTACAGTTTACAATAGCCTATTTTTCAGTGTTCATTGAAAGTTAAAGTACCTAATGTTTTAAGTTCTAATTAAAACTACTAAGTATAATAAAGAAGACATTTCTGCTTGCTAGAAAAGATGTGCATTTAATAAGAAAAAATATAAAGAATAGAAATTCATTTTAATAAGGGATAAAGTAACTTCTAAAGTACAGCTGTTTATTTAAAGAGAGAAAACAGTAAATGTGAAAAAGGAAAGTTGTAGGAAGTTTGTAGAAAAATTGACATAGTCGTGCTATGTGAACTTAAAGCAAATGAGTCTTGATATCAAGTACACAGCAAAACTAGAATTTTGTTCTCAGATAAAAAGACATAGTTTTCTTAAACTGATTAGTCTGCTCTTAATGTTAAGAGATTGCAAAGAACTGGCTAATTGTTTTTACCAAAGCAGTTTCTCATGCTTAAAGTCTCAATGAGTTGTCTGAGTATTTAACAAAATGAAATCTTCATATTAAAAAGACTGTAAGCCAAGTATTGTTAACAACTGAGTAACCTGTATTTTTTAAGTTTTTTATTGTCATTCTAATTAAATACCTATAATCCTATTTAAGCAAGTGCCAAAGAAAGTTTCTTCTGACAACTTGCCAAAATCAAATTCAAAAAGGTACTTTTACCTGTAATTAACTCTGATATTTTCCAGAGAGCCTCTGGAACATGTCAGAAGAATTTTTTCTCATTAGAGAAAGTATTTGGCTAATTTAGCTTATTTATCTGATATATAATTACCTGGAAAACACAGCCAAAGTGAATAATGCTAAACTTTGTTGCTAGATGTTTTATGTTGCTGTTTTATTGCTCCTGAACTAGTAAAGAATTAGATTTCCTCAGAACAAGTATTTACATAAGATTAAGTAAACTAAGGAAGATAATTTTGTGGCTTTTTATTTCAAGTGTTACTGATGAAGTGTTTTAAGCTTTTTCTTAAGCTGACAACAGGTTAGTAAATGACAATACCTTTATAAGCAGAATTAAAACATTTATCTTTCTGTCTACCTGATCCCTCCAGAATTTAACAACTCTCAGTGACTACTTTTATATTTCATAGCAGTATATTTAGTTGCATAAGTTCAATAAGAATCTGCTTTCCTTGTAAGAAGACCAATTAAAAACACTAGTTATATTACCAAAGCTTTGACTAGAGTACTATTCCGGAGAGATACGTGTGTAAACTCATGTTAACAGACAGCTTTAAGGAACTGAAGTTGACTTCACAGAGCCAACTGAGCCCCTTAGAGAAACTGGCCTGGTACCTTGCTTACAAGATTCCCAGAAGCCTTACCAAGTGAATAAAGAAAGTCACTTCCTAACAAGTGCAGGAACCTCAGAATATCTTGGAGACCTCAAGAAGAGAATAATTCACCCAAATCTGCAGGTACTGCAGGCAAAACCAGAAGGCAAGTCCAGCTTGGCTTTCTAAACTTGTGTGGCCTTTAAAAGTCCACTCTGAAGTTCCTTATTAAAAGTTCCAGCAAAGCGCATTTAAAGAGCCTATGTAATCAATTGCTCTTCTTGCTGCACTTATGAAAATAATCAAGCCAAGTGTTAATTATTTTCTTAATCTGGTTACTTCTAATAAAAGTGAGAGTAATTTTAGAAAAAAGTATTGTTTCAAAAATACAGCCTTATTTATACTGAGTCCATGCATTCTTTAATCTTC